>JAVYIG010017704.1:0-24753 GCA_035222895.1 Strongylocentrotus droebachiensis | reverse complement strand
TTCTTTTTACCTGAGGGTAATGATAAGACCAACAGTTTAGGTGTCTTTATACAGATGGTTGTTCCTCTGATAAATGTTAGTGTTATTAAAGAATTCCTGATTTTGTTTCCTATTCGTGTCTAGGTAAAGATGTATATTATTGTAAAATCTTTTCCAAATGCATCATCGAATTCAATTATCCTCCAGCTGGGGGACCGTTCAATAAAGATGAATCGGAAAAGAGTGTAATGGGTAACCCCCTTTCCAGGTTATCATGATTTGTTTCATTTGCTGGACCTGAGTCATAATGGGCCTATAGTAGGAATCATGTAACAGAAAGCAGAAAATGACTTATTAGCTATGTGGAACCCTAATTCTGTTATCAGCATACAAAATGAAGCTTAACCCTAATAAGGCCGGGGGGGCCATTATGGCCCCCCCCCCCTCCACGATTTTTCTGATTTTTCGAGAACGCATATGGATGGCGCCTCGCCGCTCGCTGACTTTTTTCTTTAGAGTCTTGCGCATCTTTAAAAAAAAAAAAAAAAAATCGGAACTATAGTTACAAGGTCACGTGACCTTTTGTCTTTGCATGTCAGCCCGAAAATCGCTCATTTTTGTGATTTGTGTACAAAACATATGGAAATGTCATTTTTCCTAAAAATAGATCAAACATTGGTTATTGGGTCTTGTTTAAAGTTTAGGTGGTTGTTTTGGGAGTCAACATAGTTGAATTGTAGGAAGAAATGAAAAGAAAAAGAAAAAAAACATAAATAAGTTAAAAAACAATGAAATACATAAGAAATTATCAAAACAAGAGATAACATAAGGAATAAGCTGGCTCTTCCAATTTTTTTTGTCGTATTATTGTTCCAAATGGTATAATGAATATATGTAGTGAAAAACAATGCTTAAATATGAATAATATAGGATTTATGGGTAAAAATGTGATTTTATGACGTTATTTGCATAAATTACCATAAATATGCAAATGAGGGATTTTTTTCAAAAAACTGAAATTATCATATTGTTCTATACACTTCACTTGACATGCGTGCAAATTTTCGCGGAGATCGGCCGTTTCACGGCCGAGATCTTAGGGGGGGGGGGGGCCATAATGCCCCCCCCCCCCGGCCGTAGTAAGACTTCAAATAGCCCGGCCTTATTAGGGTTAACTAATAAACCTTAGTAACATCATTCTGAAAAGAAAGAAAGCAATTCCCAGACATACTTACATCAGCAAAGAAGCGAATTTACTATTTCAAGTCCCTTATTTCATAATGATGATTGTTAATAAAGGTAGATCTATATGTTCAGTATTAGTTAGCATTATTTGAAAACACAGGGCCTCACTCCAATGACGTAGCATGGGTCTAGGCACTGAACGTGGCTTTATGGGGGGGGGGGGGGGGGGGCTAATTGATGTAAAAATTATTGTTAGCAGCATTTACATACACCTTGCGAAACAAATCTCATTTAAGTGCACACGCTTCGCTCCACGGGGAAAATTCTGGCTCAGGCGCCATTTTACAAGCTCCAACCACATTCACATTCGCTTTATACGGGCATGACCGGGTACCCATTTAACACCTAGACTAGGTGGAGAGTGACAAATGTATATTACTGCGGGACTCGAACCGCGAACCATGTGATCCAAAGTTCGTTGGCGTATACACTAGACCGCTACACCTCTCCTCTCTCTTCATCTCTCTCTCCCTCCCCCCCCCCCCCCCCTCTCTCTATTCTCTGCATGGACGATTCGTGAACTTCGATGAATCCTATAAGTACCGTCATGGTCGCAAAAAAAAAAATCAACGCAAAGCGTAGCATCCCCTCGCAGGAACAAATGGCCTATATACGTCAGAACAAGTTACCTTCATTAAACTATATTATTTTATTACTAGGCAAGGAAGTTAAAAACATTTTCGCATATATTATTACGTATTTTTGCATATTAAATAAGCTAAGACCTGTCACCTTTGACCTACATACTCCGAAATCGAACTTAGGCTGTATTTTTTATACCATGTACCTTCATATCAAATTTAATTAAAATCTGTCAAACATTACTAAAGTTATCGAACGGAAACCAGATTCGCATATTTAATGAGCTATGACCTTTGACCTACATACTCCGAAATCGAACTTTGGCTGTATTTTGATACCATGTACCTTCATATCAAATTTCATTAAAATCCGTCAAACATTACTAAAGTTATCGATCAGAAACCAGATTTGTTACGGAAGAACGTCGGCGAGGGGAAAATACCTGAAGAGTGAAGATAATTTAAACAAAAACTCATCCGATTTTTATTCATTAACGGGTTTTGAGTGATTTTCAGACGGTCGCGGAATTGTTTCAGAGGATTATGAAATGTATTTTGTAACAGTTGCTCAATATTATCTGTAAAAGTAAAGAATTAGTTATATGAGTTGCAGTCGAATCGTATCATTATTCATAGAAATCCACCATGTCCCCGATTTTGTTTACTTCGAACTTTCCTCAACCCTCTTCCTCCCCCCCTCTTTCCCTCTCCTTCCTATACCTCCAACTCTCCCTCTGTATCCTTCTAAATCTCATCATATTCCTCTGCTAGTTTTCTCCTCCCTCTATCCCCTTTCTTATTTTTTCTCTCCTCCTCCTCTCTTTCTACCCATCTATTTATTTAATAATTCAATGTAACAGTACGTAAACAAATTATTTTACATCGATATATCTTCTTTATGTATTCTTTGTATGAAACACAATTATGAATGAATAATATTAATAACATAGCGAACTATTTATTCCTATGATATACCAATACTTGTTACCTACAACTTTTTTTCTCTTTCCCTCTCTCGCTCTAGATTTATCTCCCTCGTCGCTTTCTTCTTGATCTCATTTTATTTCTTTGCTAGTTTCCCTCTTTCCGCTTCTATCATTTCCGTTCTTACTTCACTCTATTATGTTAATTTCTTTCCTATTTACTATTTAAGAAGAGTTGCAGTACCACACCTGATATATACATGTATATCTATTCCGTGTAAATAAAGACAGATATGTGATTTATAAGAGCTTTGGCCAATGTATAAACCTATGGTGTACCTACCCTCTCCTATCAACCCTCTTCTACCTCTCTGGCTCTCCAACCTTTTTTCTTCATCGGTCGGTCTGCTTTGTTCTCTACTCTTCTATTAATCTCTTCTCTCCTGTGACTTTCGCTTCTTCTCTTTCTCATTAATATTGAAAAATTGACATGGTCTATAAATATCTTTTTGACAGTTTTCATAGATTTTGTTTTAAACAAGTGCACGATTGTTATTGTTATTCATGTCAATTTAGTTGTATGATTAAGATCATGGAATGTTCTCAATAAACCTATCAGTCAATCCTTCAGTTGTAAACAAGTTATTCACCAGAAATGAAAATGGGCAGTTATAAAAAACGGGGAAGAGGGAATTCATAAGAAAGGAAAAGGTTAATTTGTCAAAGTAAAAGGCACCTTGCAAATTTGATGAGGGGGATATATACAAAAGGAAGGGAAACTTATTGAAAAAGAACAACGGCACAACAAAAATGAACACTTTTCTTCCGTAAAAGGAAGCGCTTTGTGTGTACTTGAAGAAAAAAGAGGGGGCATTGTGCCTTGCTCACCGTGAGCGCCGACTCTGATGCAGATAAAGAACGCCCCAAATATAGAGAAAGAGACAACCGGGGAGCAACATGTGGTGGGGGGGGGGGCAGTATTAAAAAGCATACAACATTAAACACAGAAATAATCATTGGTACAATTAAGAAATGGTTTAAGGGTGGTAGCACAACTTAATATAACAATTTAATGACAAAAACATGAAAAGTAAAATGAACCAAAACACAGCAAAATAAGGATCAAGTGAATGACCTCATGTAATAACGATAGTAGCACCCCCCCCCCCCAACAACAAAAAAGAGCCAGCGATGAAGTGATTAAAGAAAGAAACTTCTCAATTTCATGCAAGGAACAAAAATAATAAATCATACTAAAAATCGTACCATCGAAACAACACCGAAAACAAGGATAATATTTGATGAAATATTTGATTGAATGTTGAAGTGCAAATCCAGACAGAGAAAACAAAGTGAATTACGTGTAAAAAAGTAATAGGAACACATGGTAAAGAAGAAATATAAATTATGTCATTTAGCAACGTTTCGATATTCTGTTGAGCATTTGATGTGTAGGAAATGGGATAACAATCATCAACAACAATAAAGATAGAGACCTGTGACAGAGACTAAAAAGTCTGATACGAAAATTCAAAATATAAAACAGTTTGAAAAACTTACGAAGCAGAAGGGGATTTTTTGACAAGAAAAGAGAAATAACACTAAGAAAACGTTAACAAAGAAAATGGGCCAAAAATGAAACGAAAATTTATAAATTGAATATTAAAAACAATATACAAAACAAAATTAGCATCATAGCGGTCATTATACGGATGAAAATAAGAAATAGTGAAAGTGTACAGTGCACATAACGTAGAGCGATACTTACATGCATAACCCACACAGAGAGGTCGCCGCCAGATGCGTGAAGACCTTTGAGATGAGATTCCAGTCTGCCGCCCTCTCTAGTTCCATCGTAGTATAACCTATGTTTAGAAAACAGAGTGATAGAGGTAAGGGTGCGTTGGATGTTGACTAACGAAAAAGAAGCAGAGAGAGAGAGAGAGAGCTATAAAGGAGGGAGGGGTCATATATATATATATATATATATACATAGAGAGAGAGAGAGGAATATATATTAGAGAGACAAAAAAACACAGAGAAATTAAGAAAGAGAAACAGACAGAGAATGCGTAAAATATGATACTCTGTTTTTCCTGTTCAGATTTCATATGAACAAATTTGACCCACATTCGGCCAAAAGATCAATGAGGCATTTTGTGTACCTCCCACACAGACGGCGAACAATCGAGTGCACTAGAGCGTAACACCAAGGTGCCGGACTCGTCGATTTTTATGAAATAGGGGTTTATCGTAGAAAACTGGTGAGAGTGTGAATGTCAACACGGCTGTGCGAGCGTGACTTGTCAACTCTCTCTCTCTGTCCATGTCCATGCTCTGTCTCTCTCTTCCCTCTTCTTCTCCCGAAAAAAGAAAACAAATCAGGAAATTATATATGTTAGTCTAGTAGATGCAGATGCACATCACAATGCATAAGTCCATTGTAATCCCTCCGTCTAAGATGGGCGGGATCACCCTGCAATATGAATACGCGATTCCTTCACTAGCAGATCGACCATGAATATTTAGATCTGCTCATAAAGCGAGTCAGAGTGCCATTAATTTGCTAAATTTCAGGAAAACTAGAGAATTCAGTGTCTCGTGAAAGATATAATCTAATCCCTACACACCTTTTTTGTAAAAGGTCGTCCATAATATCTAAATTCCCTTCAGTAAATTGCTGAAATCAACATAAAATGTGTCTTTTCCATCGCCGCGGAGCTGAGTCAAATGTGGTGGTCGAAATACGCACGGCTGCGAGCACGGTGTGTAAGCCTCATTGTCCGCTGTGTAAAAACTTCGCTTACGCACAATGCATAAATTACGGAGGTCGATACGTAAATTTCAGAAAGCTTCTTTTTATTGGATTGAAATTGGCCCTAATTTCTCGACAACCAATCAAATTATGTGTTACATCAGACGGCAGGGGATTATATACCCTATGTTTTGGCATCCGAGCTGGCCCAATAACAAGTAGTAGTTACGAGCATTATCTCCTTGAAGTACACAACCCCAGTGAAAAAGGTGAATTTTCCTGTGACCTCCATAGAGAAATCACAAATTGAATGATTGTTGTCCATTTTTGAAGACGAAAAGGCCCTATTTTCCAGTATACAAATCAGTTCGAAATTAGTATCAGTGGAAAGAACAGTACTTGAATATGTGATTTCCACCCGAGCTGGTGTGAAATCAAAGTTTGTTTTCCTTGTAGGAGCATTTCTTTGCACACTTAGCGCATTTTCAAAGACGATTTCACGTGTTGTAGACCGCTGAGCGAGACCGCGTGAGCAGATGCCCGAAATTTGTTCATATGATATATCAGATTTTTTTCTTCTCATGAATGATTTGATTATGTAGGCCTCATTTATTTTGATTAGCGACAAAAATTACGAATTCCGGGAAGGGGGATGATAATGGGGATGTTTCATCACGTATCAGGACAATTACCCCCTGGGCAATCACCCCCCGGAAAATTACCCCCCGGAAAACTACCCCCGTAGGACGATTACCCCCCGGAAAATTACCCCCTGGAGAATTACCCCCCGAGGAAAATTACCCCCCAAGGACAATTACTCCCCGGAAAATTACCCCCGGAGAATTACTCCCCCGGGGACAATTACCCCCCGAGGACAACTACCCCCGAGGACAACTACCCCAAGGACAACTACCCCCGGGGACAATTACCCCCGAGGACAATTACCCCCCCCCCCCCGAGGACAACTACCCCCGTGGACAATCACCCCCCCCCCCACAGGACAACTACCCTCGAGGACAACTATCCCCCAGGAAAACTACGCCCGAGGACAACTACCCCTCCCTCCCCCCCCCCCTGCGAGGACAATAACCCCCGGAGGACAACGACCCCCCAATGACAGTCACCCCCGAGGAATTTGCTATTTACAGAACATTTCATGAACCTTCATTTTCTTTGTTATTTATGAAGTTCATTTCAGTCTTGTCAAATTATTCAATTCGATATGGGGAGGGGGGGGGGGGGGGTTAGAGGTTGCCCAATTCCCCCGTAATTTTGCTACCGAGTAAAGAACAGAAATTACATTTCTTAGAAATTGAACAATACATTGCGCGCAGATGAGTACGCGTTACAGCCTCTCTCACAAACAAATGGCACAACAAAGAAATTAGGATGTAAGATTTCCTTTATGTATCCTCTGTAACTTTTTTAATCAGCTGATCGGGTATTTGTCTTTGTATGTATATTGGGTCCTCATCCATGGTCCAAAAATCAAGGTTTTCTTCACGTTATCTATTTTGTTCTGTTGCCATGATGAAGTATAATATATTTTCTTATTTTGAAATAGAAATTGCCTATAAGTTATACATGTATGTACGGTGCCATGTCAAAAGAAAATAAATATCCGCTCTCTGGTAATTCATCTCATTTGATTTTGTAACTCCAGCACAGCATTTTTCAACCGGGGTGCTGCAAGAGAATGATTTGGAAAACGTTGATTTTGTAAAAAAATTAAATATCAGAAACGGTTAAAATATGTAATTACATGAGAAAATAAAATTTTGAAAATACTAAAGTATCTTCCTTCCTCGCTCGCTGACAATATATTGGCAGCAAGGCAAATAAGGGCAACGAGAGGCCCGAATATCCTCATATTCGTGTAGCAAGGTCATGACCGAATATATCACTTTTTATATATGTACATTCGGCGGCTAGGTGCCCGCATACAGTACTTTAAATCGTTTTTAGTGTATGGATTACAAACTAATTTGTTAGTAGGTCTTTTTACCAGTTTGAAAATGTCTTCTCCCTTTTTGTTCTTAAATGTGCCCATACGTGTGTGCATAGCACTTGACGAGTTCCAGAGTCATGCAAAATGAATAGTCTGTAAAGACTTGGGATTTGGGAGAAACTTTTCATTTCTTAACAGGGTACCGTAACTAACAAAAAGTTGAAATAACGCTGCTCCAGAGAAATGTATTTCTATGCATTTTGAAAAGTGCTGGACAATTACCTAAAACTTACATCTTTCGTGGAGATCAGCAACCGCAATAGCGTTGCATAAATTATAATAAAAGGGAAATGTGTAGTAATGAGGAAGACAACGTGCTAAAGTATTTGAACGAATATGGGTTCATGCAGGGGATCTTATGGGCTCGTAGCCATCTCTCAACGTGTCAGATCATCTTTCGCTTTTGAATCCTGATTGTCCGAGGGGGTAGTTGTCCTCGAGGGGGGGGGGGGGGATTGTCCTCGGGGGGTACTTGTCCTCGGGGGTAATTGTAATCGCGGGTATTGTCATCGGGGGGTAATTGTCCTCGGGGGGTAATTGTCCTAGAGGGTAATTGTCCTAGGGGGTAATTGTCCTCGGGGGGTAATTGTCCTCGGGGGGTAATTCTCCGGGGGGTAATTTTCTGGGGGGGTAATTGTCCTTGGGGGGTAATTGTCCTCGGGGGAAGATTCTACGGGGGGTAATTGTGCTTTGGGGCTAGTTTTCCGGGGGTGATTGCCCAGGGGGTAGTTGTCCTAGAACCCCCAGGAAACAGTTTTAATACTGAGAGAGTATATAAACCTCTTTTAATAAAACGAATTAAAACAAAAACCATACCATTTGTAATCCGATATTTTCAAGCATTGATTTGCCTGAAAGGCGTAAATAAAAGCTAACAATTGTATTATGTATCGGAGAATGGAGAATTTTGTACAAAATTTAAGGCAAATTTTAGGCCATTCATTATCTATTTGTTTATAAATGTGTGCCCTTATTCCATTCACAGACTCTCTCTCTCTCTCTCTCTCATTAACACACAACCACACTGCTATGATGCTATCATAACTGTTTGATTTCTGTCCCTTTCAAAGTGATTGTGTTGTTCTTTCACATCCCCCCAACAACAAAACTGTTATAATAATAATAATAATAATAATAAATGAATAAAGTACAAAATACAAATAATAACCACTGGCTTCTAAAAAAATCATTGCTAGGTTATCTGATCACTCAAACAAACACACCATTATTGAATCACATATCATTGCCCTTTATCATCATTTCATAATTACTAATTATGCGTTAGCGCACAATTTCATTCTTTCAATTTTTGCACAATCCATTTTGTCGTATTAAATGCTAAACAATACATTGCTCAAATACAAAATAACATTTACACAAATTTGTCAAGCTTAAAAGTCTTATAGCTAATGTTATGCTTTAATGCATGAAAATCTACATTGTATAAATGATGAGCAATAGCAATTTATTTCAAGGGATACAATTAGAACATTTTCAATGACACAAATGAAAGAACTACTCTTTAGGTGACAACCGGTTGTTAAAACTATTGCAGCTAATATCTGCCACTGTCTAGTCGAGGTACATTGGTGGATATTAAAAGAGTAAGATTTGTCGTAAAGATTGCTGTAACTAATGGTTGTTAATGTAAGGGTTATACACATTGTCATGTAAGGTCATGCAATTGATGAAAATGTGTTTTTCTTGGTACAACAGTTTGTCTATACGAAGTAAAAAATCTGTTTTCACTGCAATTACATTGTTCGGTTATTTCTTTTGTATTTGTTCTTGTGCACTTGCTTCAATATCCAATTCAGTCATCCACAGGTAATTATCGACACATATTCATGCCAACAGAAATTCTACTAAGAGTTCCAAAAAGGCCCTCAAATTGGTCCCCTGCTGCTCAGATGAATTGCTACTTTCAAATTTCCAATGTGATATTTTAAGATTTATCACCATGAACGGATTATCTATGTAATGTAAGTTTAGAAACAGAAACCTCCATGACAGAATCATAGCTTTGTAGATCTGTAACAACACTTAGCAAGATATCTCTTGAAAGTGCAGGCTTAAATTGCAGAGCTATAAAACTTAATATGGATTATTACTTTAGTTTTATCTTTCAACTGTAATTAGTTATTTTCTTTTTTATTCTGCAATATTCTACAATTCTATTTAAAAGAACAGAATTCTTGGAAGTATCATTAATTTGTTTACTTTCTTTAAACATAACTTGATGAAATCGTATCAAACCAATAATCTCATACTTGATTGATTGATTGATTGATTTTTATTCGACAAGCTTCCAACATACAACAATATACAATAATAACAGATAAAAAATAAGTCAGCTTGAACAGGATAACCCACGAAAGCTCGAGAGCTTATTTCCAGTGGGGTCCCTTTTACAGACATGTATAAAATTAATAAGTTAAAATAGTAATATTTACAGACAGATAAGAAAATTAAAAGAACTACTTATTAAAGATAATAATAATAATAATAACAATATTAAACTGATGATAGAAATGATATTAAGTACAATAAATGTTAGTGGCAAATGTTAGTACACAGACTGGAGCTCTTTTAATATCTTCAGATGAATTCATTTAAAAAGCTGTTCCACTGGAAGTCGTAGTTAAATGAGAAAGGGACTAGTCCACGATCTGTTTAGCATTCTGGTCCCTCTTGCTTAGAACTGGAAAAGGGAGCTTGTATCTATAGGCTGGCTGATGTTCCATATGAAGCATAATGTTGCAGGGAATTCAGGCTCAGTCTGCAGTCTAGAATTTGGAATTGAAAGTTATGTAATAAAAAAACTAATTAATACTAGTGTAATTTTTCCTTTTTTTTTTATTTCTGGTCATGCCAATTTCTTTGATTGTGAAATAAATAAAGTAGAAGAATACAAAATATTCTCAAAAAATATCGATACGAAAGCAGTTTTAGTTAGAAAAAATAATACATAATTGATTTTTAGGCTTTGGAGAAAAAAATTATCTTTTCATAACCATTTGGTAAGCATCAAACAGAAATATACATATACCATAAAGAGAGCAAATATATATTTTTTCAGAAAAATAGTTGTCACTTTACCTAATCTAATGTGTTCAACTTGACAAAAGTACATTTTCATCAGTGATTTTATTTGTAATTTAAATGTATTGGGTCAAACCACTATGTCACTAAC
Organism: Strongylocentrotus droebachiensis; assembly: GCA_035222895.1. NCBI lineage: Eukaryota > Metazoa > Echinodermata > Echinoidea > Camarodonta > Strongylocentrotidae > Strongylocentrotus > Strongylocentrotus droebachiensis. Next base: position 14,069 of record JAVYIG010017704.1, on the reverse strand, counting down.
CACTTTGAAAGTTTAAGAAAATGTGATAACTGTATCAATTGGAATATGGAACGTTGAACGTCTTTTTTATAATACACATTTTGGACTCATCTTGATTTTGATTTTGATCCCAAGCATTTCTTTAAAATATTGATCTTGAATGTGTTGATCTTGAACTTGAGCTTTCATTTGTAATCTGACTCTACAGTAGTCTAATCTTATTCTTGGATAATCTGATCTTGAACCAAACCCTATTGTACAGAGATTTGATAAAAATTACCCTCTGGTGAATAGAAGGGAAAGAGATACCTTAACTGGTATATAACAAACAGGTTGAAGCTTACATCATGCATATGCTTATAAGAGTTTGTTTAACCACATGTGTATACTTTAATTGCTGTCATATATATGCTATTTACAATTTTGATCAAAATCTGACTGATCCAGTAGTGCAGTACTGGCAGTAGTTTATCTATGTTTTTGACCTGTTATGGTTGGCTTCCTCTTAAATTAAGAATACATCATTTTCAGTTTGTTATTGTAAAATCCCATATCCGGTATCTTAACCATTTATCATAAATGAATATCAAGACTATAAACTTAACAACATGTTAGTAATCCATATCTATGTAGATTCTAGGTCTAGAAGAAGAAGAAAAAAAAAACCTCACCCTTATTTTAATGTCGGTGTTCAAACTGTGCTAAGAAAATCACATCAAAAGGCCACTTACTGACTTAGCACGGTAGGATCTGCAATACATCTTGAACTGGATTACATTATGCAGATCCAAACCCTTTCCTCGGGGCCGAGGTAGGATGAGAAGTTAGTCCTAGACGTTGAAGATACGATGAGAGAGAAGTCTTAGACTAGAGGTCTATTTCTTGGATATGACCCAAATGTCCAGGTCCACTCCATCTCCGACTCTAAAAAAAATAAAAAAAAATAAGGCCTGATACATGAGCCTATAGTACTAGACGTAGTCTAGATAACATTCTAGACTACATCTAGTCTAAAATCTAACTTTTGACTGTTATATGTAGACTAGATCTAGATCTAGACTAGATTCTAGATCTAACTCCTGTTAATTTAGATGTCACAAAAATACAAGTAGAATCTATTCAAGATCTAGGACTAAGGCCAGGGACTAACTCTAACTTCCAACTTATCTAAGTTATTCATGCACAAAGGATGCAGTGTCGACACTAGATTAAGTCTTAATCTACCCTAGATCTATGTAGATGGTCTAGGCTAGACTAAATCTACATGATACATCAAGATCTTAATCAAGATCTAACTTGGTCGTGGGTCTGACACTGTAGAGTCCAATTGTCTTGCATAAAATGTTAACGTTAAAGCAATGATCTCGTTGATTGTTAATATTGACACGAAACAAGGGCTACCGCAATGTCTACCGGCAAAAACAAAGTAGGCCTAGGCCTAGATCTAGGCCTAGATTCAGAATCTAAGACTAGATCTAGGGTCTAAGCCTATTCTACAATTATAAGCACTAGCCTAGACCTTTTCTCTGGAGTACTTATCGGCAAAACCATACAACGCAATGATTCCTAAAGCCGTGGTAGGCCTATACTTATGTTGTTATCAAATACAAGAATAAACTAGGGTCTATATTTGTTACATGTCCTAACCAAATATTCAACATCGTCAGACAAGTACAATTAAACATTGCATGAATGTATGCTCTATGAATAGGACGGAAATTGAACGGTGCAATTCGAAGAGTTAACTTAAGTTTAGCTCAGTTGGGGATAGACCGAAAGCTTCAGTCTCTATAGATCTAATCGTCGGTTGTTCCACTGAGACTACGTCTGGCTCCACTAGACCTCCGGTTATAGAGACTGAATGACCGCCTATGCCATCGTGTGTTGAAGATATCACGGCAAAATGATTATGAAGGAAAAACTGTGCGCCATCTACACGTTCGTAATGGCGTTATCACAGTTTTTCCTTCATAATCATTTTGCCTTCGGCGTAGACTAGAAGGGATGAGATTGATTTAGAGCTCCGGCAGCGAGAGTTTAACACGGCTTGCAAGATTTTCAACATGGATGTCGATTTTGACCCATAATTTCCTTAAAAGGGACCATTAAACGGATTATTTCAATCAAGTTAGTAAGTGGAACCGATGTATTATAGCCTAGGCCTAATTTACAATTGGATATGCACGAGGTAAAATGACATTTTGGGGGATTTTGGGGGCATAACAATACGACCTGAAATGGCCGTGGCAAGTTTGTCATGTTTGTGGGAGGGGCCTAACGGCTAAAATCTAGCCGTGATATCTTCAACATACGATGGCATAGGCGGTCATTCAGTCTCTATAACCGGAGGTCTAGTGGAGCCAGACGTAGTCTCAGTGGAACAACCGACGATTATAGAGACTGAAGCTTTCGGTCTAAGTTGGGGAATGCTTTTAGTTGATATTTGTTTAAAATATCGTTCGGTTAAACATGAGAGGAATACTTTCCTTCTACCAAAATAACAATTTTTGTATCAACAGAACGGAATTTACTTACTTTTCGAGGACCTCTCTTGCAGTAGTTAAGCGACGCAATTGTGTGGTTGATTGACCCAAAATCGACTACATCTAGCCTTGATTACAGAGCCCTTTTACATAATTTAATCTAACAATTATCAAAATCAATTCTAGCTTAAATTTGATTCGATGAAACAGCTCAGTTTAAAGCCAAAAGTGAATCGGCCTTAAAAATAGATTTTTAAAATCGAAATTAATTTTAGTTGACAAAACATCCTCCAGGGCGAGAAAAGGGGAAAATTAGTCATTTCCCCTAGCTTGGCATTGCTTAAGCTTCGAACATTCACAAATTATGAGTCGAGGAGTAAGAGCTGACGATGGCCGGGGGAGGGGGGGGGGGCATACATGCCATCTCATGGAACTTGATGTTCTTTAGGCGATGCATCCGAAAAACGTTGTAGAACAATTGTTAAAAAGGACAGTTTGCCTTTAACGGTTCATTGCAGCTAGAGCGCAAAACTTTTTGATTCGCTGCCGGTATTCGGTGATCCGCCATTCTGCCTAAAAAATTAAACTTGACTTGCAACCCGAAATATTTATACTGATGATGATTAATCAATAAGATAGTGACAATAATAACATGATGATGATATTAACAGTAGTAAACGCAATAATAATAAATGATGATAGCAGTGGCAAAATAACAATAATAATTAAAACAAATAATAATGACAATTTATGATAATGATAATTAATTTTATCAGGATAATATTTTTGTTTAAAGTCAAAATGGTTAGTCTACATTATTTTACCTTCTGACCATAGGCGGCGGACCCTGGGGGGGGGGGGGGGGGGGGCAGGGGGGCACAGTGCCCTCCCCCTCCTACTTTTTCAAGTACCCCAAAAGTGCCCCCTTTTCCACAGGAAAAGTGCCCCTTTAACTTTGTAAGAAGCGCACCTTTTTACATCAAAAGTGCCCCTATTACTTTGATATGTGCCCCTATTAATTATTAAAAGTGCCCCCTTCCCTTTCCACCTCTGATATGTGCCCCTTTTATTTTGACACGTACCTCTTTTCCCTGACAAGTTCCCAGTTTCCTTTGCAATAAGTTTCTATTTTCCATTCTCATAAGTTCCCTTTTTAATATATAGTAAGTGCCCCTTTTGGGGTACGAGAAGCGCCCCTTTTCACTTTTGTTAAGCGCCTCCTTCACCTCTGATAATTGCCCTATTCAAATCTTAGAGGTGCTCCTTTTACTTTGACAATTGCCCCTTTTCCTTTGTAAGAAGTGCCCCTTTCCTTTTTAATAACTACCTCTTTTTAACTCGGATAAGCGCACCTTATATTTTCACATGTGCCTCCTTTCCTTTCTAATAAGTTCCCCTTTTTTCTTATGATAAGTGCCCCAATTTAACAAAGAGCCCTTCGCCTTTTCATAAATGCCTCTTTTCACCTATGAAAATAGTCCCTTTTCATTATCCTACTAGTGCCCCTTTTCATGTCTGGTAAATTACCCTATTCAATTCTGAGAGATATTCGTTTTATTTTGACAAGTGCCCCCTTTTCCTTCTCATAAGTGCTCTTTTCATCTCTAATAACACCCCCTTTTGTTTTGACACGTGCCCCCTTTTCCTTCCTTAATAAATGCTCTTTTTCCTTCATAATATCCGCTTTTCATAAAAGCCCCCTTTCACCTCCAATAAATGACCCTATCAAAATCTGATCGGTGCTCCTTTTCTTTCAACAAATGCACATTTCCCTTTATTATTAGTGCCCCTTTTTCATTCTCATAAGTGCCTCTTTCATATATGGTGTGTGCCCCTTTTCACCTCTGATGATTAACCTTTTTAACAATGATACGTGCCCCTTTTCCATTTCTTATGAGGAACCTATCCCTTTTTCATAAATTCCCCTATCAAAATCAGAGGGTTGCCTCTTTTCCGTCGACAAATGCCCAATTTCCATTCTCATAAGTGTCTTTTCATCCCTGGTGAGTGCCCCATTTTCACCTCTGATAATAACCCTTTGTACTTTGACACGTGCTCCTTTTATTTTCTAATAAGTGTCTTATCCCTTCGATAAGTGTCCCCTTTTCCTCTCATCATTAAACGTGCCTCTAATTTCAAGCGACTAAGAGCAATATCTCCCAAAGCTCGCTCACATTTATAGATGCTATAATTGTTACTTATCAAAGGTCTTTTCAGTTTGCTGTTATGAGAATGTACTTATTTATAACCCGATGAGGATTGGTTTTTTCCTCTTTATAAGATGTAGTTTTCCCACTGCGACCTCACAAATCTTATATTTTTCCTCGCTCGCTTTGCTCGCTCGCAAATGATTTTTGTCGACCATCACACCCAACTGCAAGGTATGATGCTTAAGCTATGTTTTATACGATGTATAAAGAGAAACAAATATTGAAATCATCCCTGATAATGTAATCACATTTAAGGGGTATATACCAATGTCTAAAAATTGTATATTTTCGCTTTGAGATTTCCTTTGGAGGGGCCCTTTTTCCCCAGAAAGTGCCCTTTTTTGTTGATACCCCCCCCCCCCCTCCCCCACTTTGGAAGTCGCTCCGCCGCCTCTGCTTCTGACGGTTCATAATAATACATGCAACTGTATATCAACATTTTGGATTTTCAATACAGCCTTTTACAGGTATTCAAATTCTATTCATTGCGACTGTACATTGAAAATTATAAAATAACAATTGAGAGCATTAATAAAACAAAACCCATCCTAATTTGGAGGTTACTACCACGTTTTAACCTTTGCATCCCTTCACGCATCCGTATCATTATGCTTTCTCACTGCAAAGTAACTAAATAGGATCGTCTAGTAGGATTTTAATCTATTTTATACAAGATTTGAACAAGAACCTACCACAGCTCTGACATCGTCTTCACATGTCTGCAGCACTCGATGAGGTAAACCAAGTCTTCCTCGTCTGTGCACTTCACCGAGTACAGATCTAGCCGCTGCAGATTCTTCGTTTGTTCTCTGATCAGAAGACCCAGTCCTCTCATCGTCTCTCTCGATACACTCTTTTTCTCTGATGGGATTGTGTACGGTGCTTCAAGCTTGATGCGTGTGAGCTGCTGTCCTCTGGTCCGACGAAGACCAGCCGTGATCTGAGGTATGTCTCTCTCTGCATCATCGATAGTGATATCGATCACTCTCAAGCCAGGAAGCGATGAGAGCAGACCTTCATAGCTTTGTGACGTCACTCTCTTAGCTGATAGCTTTGTGACGGATGGAAGCTCAGGAGGAGATGAAGGGAAACTGAGAGAGGAGTCTGAGGTGGTGAGATGGTTCAGTGAGGTGAAGGATCTAAGACAGGACCACAATCTGGCAGTCATCTCGGTAGATAGCTGGCAGTCCTCTACGAGAAGTTGATCATTATCCTGGAATTAGAAAGTAGTTTAATATGTTAGCCATATGATAAACAACAAATATTGGAAATGGGTAGAATTTAAGGGAAGGCATCGTGCTTTATGAAGTTGACATTATAATTCAGAAGCAAAAACAGAAACATTTTTATTATTCATATTCTCTTAAAATATTGCTGTACCTGTCAACAAAAACATCTCTGCCTCTGTATCTCTCTCTCTCCTTCTCACTTCCATCCTCCTTCTCCTCCTTTCCCTTTTATACCTCTCTCCCATTTTTGCCGTGTATTCTGTAGCGTACATGAACACAATCGATATACTTAGTGGGTAACTTACATGCAAGGCAATCACCCTGAGTGACTTCTCTGACTTGTTAAGACCAGTGATGTGAAGGCTTAGTCTACCGTCTGACTTTGTCCCACAGCCAAGAAGCCTGCAACATATAAATGAAGTGTAAATTTCGTATAAAAAAGAGGAATGGAAAGAAGATGTTAATTGCACCCATTTGTAGATGAGTGCATGCACGGTTGAAGTGTACCGATCACCTGAATATTATTTGTGTACAGCTATAATTTATAAAATCAACACGAAAATAAATGACCTCGCATTCTTTGGGTTAACGGTATGAAATATGAAGAAATAAGTGACAACATAAATAGGGCGCGCACGGGACCGAATTCAGTCTTCGGTTCCACGCGTGCCCTATTCTTCTGCAAGCACATACGGATGCGTCGACAACTCTACCACGAGGTGTCACTCTTCTAATTAATATACTTTTACAAATTGTATTTAAACATGCAACAGCGGCGGTACTCCAGCCGGAAGGAGGGAGGGGGGCATGGTGCCCTTTTTTCGAGTACCTCAAAAGAGCCCCCTTTTAATTTCTAATAAGTGTCCCTTTCCCCTTCTCATCAATGCTCATATACTCTGACAAGTATCCCTATTTGCTTTGACGAAATACCCATTTTCTTTAGTAATAAATGCCACTTTTCAAGTGCGATAAGTGGCCCTGTTACTAGGGCAAACAGGGGCGTCGCTAAAGGAGGGATGTGGGGGTGCGACACCCCCCCCCCCCCCCCACCTGTCGGGATTTTGCCGGTAAAATTGCGCTGCCGTCGGGAAAAATGAGAAAAGAAGGAGGGGGAAAAAAAGAGAGGGAAAGGGAAAGAAAAGAAAAAAAGAAAAGGAAAAGAGGAAGGAGAGGAAAGGAAGTAAAGGAAAAGAGAGAAAAGAAAGAAAAGAAGAAAAGGAAAAAAAAAAGAAAAGAAAAGAAAAAGGAAACAAAAGAAACGGGAGGTGAAAGAGAGGAGAGAGAGGGGGTAAGAGCCTGTGAGAGGAGGGGTTGGAGTAAGAGAGAGATGGGGTTGTTGGGTGGAGTCGCCTCGTCGAGGGAGCAAGAAAGAAACGCATAGATATGTTGCTGTGTCTGGTCAGCTATGTCGGTATTCTTGCTCGATCATCGTGCACTATATCAATGCAGAAGTTTGAAGTCGGTTAGATGTATTATGTCGGTCAGCCGACAAATTTGGTTTCCCTACGAACTGTGACTTTTTATTAGACAAAGTAAAAAAAATTGAAATTCAGACAATGATTTAGAGTCGGGAACGGTAAAAAATAAATCGTCTTCTTTCTCTAATAATTTAATGAAACGTCAAAGCTTCCGTTCGCGCGGTAGGGGGGGGGGGGGGAACTGAATTCAGACAAGGATCTAGAGTCGGGAACGGTAAAACGAATCGTCTTCTTTCTCTAATAATTTAATGAAACGTCAAAGGTTTCGCGCTTCGCGCAGGAGGGGGCGGTAATGAATTCAAACAAGGATTACGAGTAATAATTTAATAAAACGTCAAAGCTTTTGCGCTTCGCGCGGGAGGACCGAAAATATATTCAAACAAGGATTAAGAGTAATAATTATTTGATGAAACATCAATGCTTCCGCGCTTCGCGCGAGAGGGGGGGGGGCTGAATTCAGACAAAGATTACTGAGAGTCGAGAACCGTATACAACGAATCGTCTTCTTTCTCTAATAATTTAATGAAATGTCAAAGCTTTCGCGCTTTGCGCGGGAGGGCCGAAAATTAATTCAAACAGGGATTTAGAGTAATAATTCAATGAAACGTCAAAGCTTCCGCGCTTGAATTCAGACAAGGATCAAGAGTAGAGAACGGTACAACGAATCGTCTTCTTTCTCTAATGATATAATAAAACGTCAAAGCTTCAGCGCCTTGCGCGGGAGGGGCGAAAATGAATTCAGACAAGGATTAAGAGTAATAATTGAATGTAACATCAAAGCTTTCGCGCTTCGCGCGAGAGGGGGGAAACTGAATTCTGACAAGGATTACTGAGAGTCGAGAACCGTATACAACAAATCGTCTTCTTTCTCTAATAATTTAATGAAATGTCAAAGCTTTCGCGCTTCGCGCGATAGGGGCGAAAATTCATTCAACCAAGGATTAAGAATAATAATTTAATGAAAGATCAATGCTTCCGCGCTTAAATTCAGACAAGGATCAAGAGTAGAGAACGGTACATCGAATCGTCTTCTTTCTGTAATGATATAATGAAACGGTAAAGCTTTAGCGCTTCGCGCGGGAGGGGCGAAAATGAATTCAGACAAGGATTAAGAGTAATTAGGCCAAGAGCATTAGGTCAAAATAGGCTGAAACCTGGACATTTTTGGTAACAAGCTGATTTTTTCAGGATAGCTCCTCGAATATGTCTAGAATAACATACTAAAAGTCCTCGTATATCCTCAGTCGGTAAGATGTATTATGTCGGTCAGCCGGCAAATTTGGTTTCCCTACGAACTGTGACTTTTTATTAGACAAAGTAAAACTTTTTGAAGTTCGGACAATGATTTAGAGTCGGGAACGGTAAAAAATAAATCGTCTTCTTTCTCTAATAATTTAATGAAACGTCAAAGCTTCCGTTCGCGCGGTAGGGGGGGGGGGGGGACTGAATTCAGACAAGGATCTAGAGTCGGAAACGGTAAAACGAATCGTCTTCTTTCTCTAATAATCTAATGAAACGTCAAAGCTTTCGCGCTTCGCGCAGGAGGGGGCGGTAATGAATTCAAACAAGGATTACGAGTACTAATTTAATAAAACGTCAAAGCTTTTGCGCTTCGCGCGGGAGGAGCGAAAATAAATTCAAACAAGGATTAAGAGTAATAATTATTTGATGAAACATCAAGGCTTCCGCGCTTCGCGCGGGGAGGGGGGGGGGGGGACTGAATTCAGACAAAGATTACTGAGAGTCGAGAACCGTATACAACGAATCGTCTTCTTTCTCTAATAATTTAATGAAATGTCAAAGTTTTCGCGCTTTGCGCGGGAGGGCCGAAAATTAATTCAAACAGGGATTTAGAGTAATAATTCAATGAAACGTCAAAGCTTCCGCGCTTGAATTCAGACAAGGATCAAGAGTAGAGAACGGTACAACGAATCGTCTTCTTTCTCTAATGATATAATAAAACGTTAAAGCTTCAGCGCCTTGCGCGGGAGGGGCGAAAATGAATTCAGACAAGGATTAAGAGTAATAATTGAATGTAACATCAAAGCTTTCGCGCTTCGCGCGAGAGGGGGAAACTGAATTCTGACAAGGATTACTGAGAGTCGAGAACCGTATACAACAAATTGTCTTCTTTCTCTAATAATTTAATGAAATGTCAAAGCTTTCGCGCTTCGCGCGATAGGGGCGAAAATTAATTCAACCAAGGATTAAGAATAATAATTTAATGAAAGATCAATGCTTCCGCGCTTAAATTCAGACAAGGATCAAGAGTAGAGAACGGTACATCGAATCGTCTTCTTTCTGTAATGATATAATGAAACGGTAAAGCTTTAGCGCTTCGCGCGGGAGGGGCGAAAATGAATTCAGACAAGGATTAAGAGTAATTAGGCCAAGAGCATTAGGTCAAAATAGGCTGAAACCTGGACATTTTTGGTAACAAGCTGATTTTTTCAGGATAGCTCCAGGAATATGTCTAGAATAACATACTAAAAGTCCTCGTATATCCTCGGTCGGTTAGATGTATTATGTCGGTCAGCCAGCAAATTTGGTTTCCCTACGAACTGTGACTTTTTATTAGACAAAGTAAAACTTTTTGAAATTCAGACAATGATTTAGAGTCGGGAACGGTAAAAAATAAATCGTCTTCTTTCTCTAATAATTTAATGAAACGTCAAAGCTTCCGTTCGTGCGGTAGGGGGGAAAGAACTGAATTCAGACAAGGATCTAGAGTCGGGAACGGTAAAACGAATCGTCTTCTTTCTCTAATAATTTAATGAAACGTCAAAGCTTTCGCGCTTCGCGCAGGAGGGGGGCGGTAATGAATTCAAACAAGGATTACGAGTACTAATTTAATAAAACGTCAAAGCTTTTGCGCTTCGCGCGGGAGGAGCGAAAAAATTCAAACAAGGATTAAGAGTAATAAATATTTGATGAAACATCATTGCTTCCGCGCTTCGCGCGGGAGGGGGGGGGGGGGGACTGAATTCAGACAAAGATTACTGAGAGTCGAGAACCGTATACAACGAATCGTCTTCTTGCTCTAATAATTTAATGAAATGTCAAAGCTTTCGCGCTTTGCGCGGGAGGGCCGAAAATTAATTCAAACAGGGATTTAGAGTAATAATTCAATGAAACGTCAAAGCTTCCGCGCTTGAATTCAGACAAGGATCAAGAGTAGAGAACGGTACAACGAATCGTCTTCTTTCTCTAATGATATAATAAAACGTTAAAGCTTCAGCGCCTTGCGCGGGAGGGGCGAAAATGAATTCAGACAAGGATTAAGAGTAATAATTGAATGTAACATCAAAGCTTTCGCGCTTCGCGCGAGAGGGGGAAAAATGAATTCTGACAAGGATTACTGAGAGTCGAGAACCGTATACAACAAATCGTATTCTTTCTCTAATAATTTGATGAAATGTCAAAGCTTTCGCGCTTTGCGCGATAGGGGCGAAAATTCATTCAACCAAGGATTAAGAATAATAATTTAATGAAACATCAATGCTTCCGCGCTTAAATTCAGACAAGGATCAAGAGTAGAGAACGGTACATCGAATCGTCTTCTTTCTGTAATGATATAATGAAACGGTAAAGCTTTAGCGCTTCGCGCGGGAGGGGCGAAAATGAATTCAGACAAGGATTAAGAGTAATTAGGCCAAGAGCATTAGGTCAAAATAGGCTTAAACCTGAACATTTTTGGTAACAAGCTGATTTTGTTCAGGATAGCTCCAGGAATATGTCTAGAATAACATACTAAAAGTCCTCGTATATCCTCGGTCGGTTAGATGTGTAGTGACTTGACCCTTGGAGAACTTTGCATTTGTAAATATGATTGTCTTGTCTTTATTGTGTGGCTTGAAGTCTAGCCTTTTATTCCATTGTCACTCATTTCTTTAGTGACACCTGTTACATTACTAGAGTGCCACACATAGTTATTCTGACAAGCACATTCCATACCCTATAGGTTGGGATGTGCAACCACCTAATGTACTGGTATAGCTTATACTGTACAGGCACATTACACTTGCTTTATTTGCCACACCTATTTTCACCACTTCTCCTGAGCTGTTCATATAGAGCACAAGTATTCTAGAGAGTCGATCTACAGCAAAGCTAATTCAGCTTCATCTTAATTCTTGTCCTATTTCTTCGCTTGTTTCTCTACTCGGTTCTGAGGCCTTATTACTTTATAGAGATTATAAGTTTCTTCTTCTTTACTTAATTCGCGAAGAAGCGTCATTACTTTGTACATGGTCTTACATATTCTTTCTACGGGTGCTGTGCAATATTTGAACTACTACTTGTGATATAATATATGTTCCAAGTATCTGTACTCAACAGGTGTTTCTACGAGACAAGGTAGGAAAGAAATCTGTTTCTATTTCTTTTATTTAGGTGATTAAATTCCCTAAATTGGTGACCCCGACGTGATCCAGATTTTTTTTCTTCTGTTGATCTAATCTACCTTGTCATCGTCATTATCATGCCTGATACCGATAGCAATGTATCACCTAGTGAGGTTTCTGAACCATTCCCTCAAGTCTCATATGTTAGTTTAAAGCTTCCACCATTTTGGGCACATGATCCTGATATTTGGTTTGCTCAGGTTGAGGCTCAGTTTCAAACTAGAGGTGTCTCAGTTGAGTCTACAAAGTTTGCTTATGTTGTCGCCTCATTACAACCAGAGGTAGCTCTAGAGGTGCACGATATTTTAATTGCCCCTCCCCAAACAGAGCCGTACAAGATACTCAAAGCAGCACTAGTCAAGCGAACTTCTGTCTCTGAGCAAAATCGTCTGAACAAATTGCTGACGAGTGAAGAGTTAGGATATAGGTCGCCCTCCCAACTCCTTAGGAGAATGCAACAATTATTAGGCTCTAATACTTTGGAAACTAGTATACTTAAGCAATTATTTTTGCAACGCCTGCCAACCAATGTACAGTTGATTCTCGCTTCCACAAGCGATGATGTCAGCTTGGTTGCGCTGGCGGCATTAGCCGACAAAATTGTTGAAGTTGCTGGTCCGCCTACTATTTCTCATGTCTTACCTAAAGAAGTGCCAGCGCAGACTTACGCTAGCGCCACTCCCAATGACTCTGGAGAAGTACATCGACTTTCTACCCAGGTAGCTCAACTGGCTGCTCAGGTGCAAGCCTTGACTTGTTCTCTACAGGAGGACCGCAGAAGTCGCAGTCGACAGCGAGGCCCGAAGAATTCCGGCCCTCGCCAATCAGCTTCCCGTAGCCCGAGTCGGCATCAACAACATGCTGGGGCTCAATGTTGGTACCACTGGAAGCATGGCAAACGAGCCCAGAAGTGCATAAGTCCTTGTTCATACTCAGCAGGACAAAGCCGCCCTGGATATGTCCAGGGAAACGGGCCCGCCAAGGAATAGCGGCGACTAATTCACTTGGCACCATTCAACCCAGTCGCCTTTTCTTTGTTCATGATAAACAATCAGGCACGCGTTTTCTTGTTGATACTGGGGCCGAAGTTAGTATTTTCCCTCATTCCATGTTAGGAAAATCGGCAATGGTAAGTGCAACAAATATCCAACTTCAAGCTGTTAACAAGTCACCCATTAAGACTTTTGGCCAAAGATCTTTCACTCTTGATCTTGGGTTGCGGCGAGTTTTTCGTTGGATTTTTGTTGTCACGGACATACCTACACCTATCTTGGGAGCCGATTTCCTTGATAACTATGGACTATTAGTCGACATCAAACATCGACGGCTGATAGACACCACCACCACTCTTACAGTACAGGAAGTCGGTACATACACAGGCATCATTAGCCCGGTGTATGTCAAGCAAGATACTTCGGAGCGTTTCCACTCCCTTCTTCGTGAGTATCCTGACATCACCCGGCCAGTATACAAGCAATCAGAAGTCAAGCATACAACCACCCACCATATCCAAACTCGAGGCCCACCTGCTTCAGCTCGCCCTCGTCGGCTTGCTCCGGATCGGCAGCAGATTGCCAAGGCAGAGTTTGAACACATGCTTGAACTCGGCATTATCAGACAATCTGATAGCAACTGGTCAAGTCCCTTGCACATGGTTCCGAAGAAGACACCAGGGGACTGGCGACCTTGTGGAGATTATCGCATGCTTAATGCCCGTACTATTCCTGATAGATACCCTATTCCTCATTTGCAAGATTTCTCTGCGTCACTTAGTGGCAAGACGATCTTTTCAAAAATTGATCTCATCAGGGCATATCATCAGATCCCTGTCGAGCCTAGCGATATCCACAAGACAGCTATAACCACCCCTTTTGGATTATTCAAGTTTGTTAGGATGCCGTTTGGCCTCCGCAATGCAGCTCAGACATTCAAAGATTGATGGATGATGTCACTCGCGGTCTTCCTTTCGTCTATGTTTATCTCGACGATATTCTGGTAGCTAGTACTACCAAAGACGAACACGAGACACATCTCCGTCTACTCTTTGACCGCCTGCAAGAGTATGGAATCATTCTCAACCCGCTAAGTGTCAGTTCGGAGTACCTTTACTGACCTTTCTAGGGCATACAGTTGACTCAGAAGGAATACAGCCGCTTAGTGACAAGGTGAAGATCATCCGGGATTTTCCGATACCTACATCACTTACCAAACTACGAGAGTTCCTCGGGCTGATCAATTTCTACAGACGGTTCATTCCGCGGTGTGCAGAAGTACTCCAACCTCTCAC
>JAVYIG010017703.1:0-24753 GCA_035222895.1 Strongylocentrotus droebachiensis | reverse complement strand
CATGGCGTTCGTCCCGGCATCGGACTCGGGGCTGATCGAACTCACCGACGCCGATGAGAAGGCGTTCATCACCGACTACGTCTCGACGATGTCGATTCCCACTGGGTCATCACTGTGGATCGGTTGTCCAAAGTATCTGTCTGAAGACCCCGAAAAGGGCTTCTACTGCTATCATAGTGGCTACAGATACTCATTGAGAAATAACATCGACAATGGCTATTGGGGTAAGATACATTCATTCAGACAAGGGCATCGTAGGATTTTGGACGTTACTTTCAATTCATTTGAGATCTATTTTGTCACATGGATGATTAATATTTCTTTCTCGATCATTAATCATTAGAGGGGGGGGGGGGGGCTGCAGCCTTCACGAACTTCTTGAAATGTGAACCCTTGCAGAATTTTGTCTCGAAGATTTATGTGTTATAAGGATAATTGAAATTATTTTTAATCCTTTTTCAGCATAATCGTTTCACTTTTCACTCCTTCTCCAATTATCTCTTCAAAAAACGACTCAATATATCTCTTTAAATATTTGTATTTGTTATCATAAGAATACAAATTGACGTTGATCTACATTTAGGTAGATGATAACTATGACATGTCACACAGGGATGTCTTTTTTTAATCAAGGCAACATGAAGATGATAGCTCTGGTGACGAAATTCAAGATTAATGAGATTCGTAATAATAGGTGATTTAGGGCATATTCAAAGTTAAAGGTAATACAAAGTTTTGGTCTGGGGTAATGAATTTGTTTCAAATGAACATTGGAGGCATATGCGATCCTACAATATTCAGTGATCGTTGTCGCGGTTGAAATCGAGTCTAAAGTTATGAAATTGTAAATAATAAACTCTTTAAGTTGTAGAACTCCCTCTCAAGATCAAGATAGTATTTAAGCTATAAAACAATGTTTCTTGACTAAAATCGACCGATTAGCTATTCCCGTTTGGAAATTACATATCACAACTACATTATTCTGAGATTTTCATTATCGCAGCTACTAAAGTACGGCCGAAGGCGCTATTAGAAATTCATAAAAATTTACCGGGAGCACCGGTAAATTTTATAATCAATTTTTCTCGAAAGCTGAAGTGTTTTAGGGGCTAAATTTTCAAGTGCTTATAATACATCCACAGGGGCATCCAAATATATCAAAATTGTAAAGAATCACAATCCATCCAATTTTCAAAATTTTCCAAAACTTTGTATTACCTTTAAAAACTCTTCAAACTAAGGTAATTCACGTTTTAACCTCCATTGATCGTTTGACTCTGTCTTTTGTTTTATTCAGATTGGGACACTAACGAACCGCAAAGGGATGGCAGACGATGTATGGTTCTGAACCTTGCCACACAGAAGTACATGTCGGAGTATTGTAGTTCAGCAGCAGCTATAGCACTTTGTGAATGGACACCGTAACTTAGTACATAAACGACAATTCTGCCTTTATATCCATAACCTTTCTTATATTCATGTTAAAGCTTATCTGCCGTAGTTTATAGGAGGGATTAGACCGCTCTGCAAGGTCACTGGACAGGTGGTTATCTCATCAACTCAGCTCTCAGTTAACATAAGAAAAAGAGGATCATGGGGGACCAATGGTCACCGATTAGGCATTGGTTGTTATATAGAGGGCGCACGTAGCTACAAGTAGTGCAGTGGGCCTATAATTATTATGATTTTAATGACGTTGGTGTAAATAGAACGTTAAAGGATGACGGCAATGACGATGACGATGCTGAGTGGTGATGATGGTTGGACGTCGGAGGACTCTTTTTAGTTGTATGACCGTGATTCCAGAAGCGGATCTAGAGGGGGGGTTGGGGGGGTTGCAACCCCCCCCCCCCTTGGGCGGCCCAAAAAAAAAAAAAAAAAAAAAAAAAAAGGAAAAAAAAAGAAAAAAAAAAGAAAAAAAGAAAGAAAAAAGAACGCACGCTGGAGAGAAACCCTTTCAAGTGCAAATATTGTGAGAAGATATTCAACTCATCTGGTAACTTAACCAAACACATGATAACTCTGGATATAACTATGTATTAAACTGTTACTTGATTTAAAAAGACGTTATCATGCACTGCTTTTTATGGTCTCCATTGTGTTAATAGATGCCAGGAAAACATCACTTACGGGGTTCAAATAAACACCCCCCAAAAAATCGGGTCGCCGCTTCGCGGCTCGTGGACGATGCTCCGCATCGTCATTATTTTGGTCAAACCCCCCCCCTTAGCAAAAAGCTAGATCCGCCCCTGATAGTAATAGTAGTAGTAGTAGTAGTCGCTGAATGCAGAGCGAATATATTTCATTTTCTACATAATATAAACAGTGACAAGTTAATCACAATAATTAACGTAATGATATAACTGACAATTTGCATTTAAATTTCTTTGACATTGCTTTTTGTTAGTTTTGTAATGCAAAATTATTTAGTTTGATATATAGGAAATGAAAAACGTACCAACTTGGAAGCACTGCTTGTTATGTGTAGGTTCGCACAAGAATAATTCAAATTGTATACATTAATAACATGAATTTTGAAAGATTAGGGAGTAATGATAGATAAATATGTGTATATAATATAGGTAGATATAGGTGGATAAATATAATATACTAAATATCTAATAGACCGATAAAGATATTGAAAGAATGATAGGTTGGGTGTCAGGTAGACTATATTAAAAAAGGGAGATTTATTGGGGAAAGTGGGTCGAATGAAATGAGTAGAATGAAAGCCATGTAGGTTCAAATGACAACAACAGGAAATGTAAATTGGTGCCATTATCCTGGAATGCACTACCCCTTGACATAAAATCGATTAATACAATGCTATCATTTAAAAGAGCGGTGAAAACGTTTTTTTTATTGCGCATTATCTTTAAATCCACCATCAAAATTTGCCTACTTTCAATCTTTATAAATTCCCCTCGTAAACCCGTCGTTACAAAACACAATAATTGTTAGTACTCTATTTTTTTACTTCCATTCATTGAAACGTTGAATATAACCTTCCATGACCTGGTATGAATAAACTTATAACGAGTGGCCTACTTGGGATACTCCCAAAACCTGTTTTGTATACAAATAAAGGTTTACAGTCTATATAAACCAGCTCGCTGATCTCACATTTCTAATCATAATTGTCCAGAAACTTAATGGCCGGAATTCACAAAGGAGGTTTGTCGACAAACCTTGGTTTTCGTACGTTTATTATGACGCGTTTTACGCGTTTTTTACAAACCTGGTTTGTAAAGAACAAAAGGAGGTTTGGCGAAACAAAAGGAGGTTTGAGCTCAAACCTTGGTCTGAGCTCAAACCTTGCTTTGTGAATTCGGGCCAATGAGTCTTCTCATTCTATAATATATCCTAAGTTGGCCACCCAATATTCAAATGTGCATCTTCTTTTTAAAAATCTTCATATATCAAATTGAAATCCAACTACATTGTACCACATACATTTGTGAATCTTGATGTACCCCCCCCCCTCCCCTCTTTCTTTTTTCGTCTTTCTCTCTCTCTCTCTCTCTTTCTCCTTCTCTCTCTCTCCCCTTCTCTTTCTCTCTCGCGTTCCTTCCGTCCGTTCTTTT
This sequence comes from Strongylocentrotus droebachiensis, assembly GCA_035222895.1. Lineage (NCBI taxonomy): Eukaryota > Metazoa > Echinodermata > Echinoidea > Camarodonta > Strongylocentrotidae > Strongylocentrotus > Strongylocentrotus droebachiensis. Next base: position 21,169 of record JAVYIG010017703.1, on the reverse strand, counting down.
TTCTTCTTTCCTTTAAATCGCTAACTACTTTGCTTATTATCCTGCACCCTCCCCCCTCTCTCTCTCTCTCTCCGTCACCACTCATCATCTCACTCTATTCGATCATATTCGGTCGTCAAATGCTCCACATAATATATTATAGGCACCAGGTAGCCGTACAAACACCATTTGGACATTCAGAGCTAAAACCTTATCATTGTTTCTTATTCTTTATTTCCAATGCTGAACAAGAATATCCTACAGATGCACATGTTCATTAACCTTTGAATCGATACTTGCTTTACTTTTAATCTTCTTTTAATCAGACATTCTAACGGTTAAATGAATTAGCCCATTCAAGTGTGAATGTTTGAAACTTGATTTTAAATAATGATGTCGGTAGAGTATTAATTTCCTTTAATTCGGCTGTTAACTACTATATTTTATTGACGGTTTATATGAAAATTGCTCACAATAAAAAGAGTTTCACGTTCGATATGATTGATTGGGAATTTTTATATTACGCTTTGAACATTTTTGGTTTTGATCAAGCCTTTATCCAATGGGTTCAACTGTTATATTTCAATATTGATGGGTGTGTAATAAACAATGGATTTTCTTCAAACCCCTTCGAAATACAGCGAGGAGTAAGACAAGGGTGCCCATTATCTCCATATTTGTTCATCGTAGCGGTCGAGCTCCTCGGCTCTTTAATTCGACAAAATAAATACATTATAGGTTTGAAAGTTCACGATATGGAGATCAAAATCAGTCAATATGCAGACGACACAACTATTTTTCTTGAGCCAAATGAACTAAATATTAAACGTTGTATGAAAGTCTTGGATGTTTTTAGAGATATGTCTGGGTTGAAAATTAACATTGAAAAGTGTAATATAATAAGATTGGGGGATTTTAAACAAATATTGTGTCGTGATATCCCATTTACATGGCCGTCGGATAATTTCATGTACTTAGGAGTTAATATCCCTATCAACAATTGCCTGAATTTTTATGAACTCAACTTCAAACCCAAACTTAAGGATATTAAAACAACCTTAAATATTTGGAACTGCAGAACCCTTACGCTTTATGGAAAAATTGTTATTATAAAATCCCTTATCATTCCAAAACTGACCTATCTCTTGAGCACTATACCCAACCCTCCTCCGTCCTTTATTGTGGAAATTCAGCAATTATTATTCAAATTTTTATGGAGTAACAAAAATGACAAGATCAAACGTTCCCTACTTTACAATGAATATAACGAAGGGGGTCTAAAAATGCTCCATTTGTCATCTTTTAATGATGCAATGAAAATTACATGGGTTAAAAGATACCTTGATTATCAAAATGAAAGTAAATGGAAAATCTTTTTGAAATCATCTCTCAAAAAGTTTGGCGGAGACCACTTTTTTAAGTGGAATATTTGTTCAAAGCACATGGTCTTTAATGAAAACATAGATCCATTTTGGAAGGATGTTCTTACTGCGTGGTGTCATTACAAGTACTATAATCCAGTTAAGTTTAAGGAAATCATTTCACAACCCTTATGGTTTAACTCTCACATTTTGATTGATGGTAAACCGATTTTTGTTGAAAGGTGGTTTAAAGAAAATATGATATATATAAAAGATATATTAAACCATGATGGGTCCTTTATACCGTTTGATCAAGTGTTACAGAAGTATGGTTCAGATTCATTTCTAACCTATTTTTCAATATTAGCTGCCATTCCTAAGAATTGGAAAGATACTATAAAGCATGGTGACTGTAAACATGATGTTTTATTGTTGTTGAATGCAAGCGATATTCTTTTGAATGACTTCCTAAGACTGAAAAAAGTTTCAAAATTATGTTACCTTCTTTTTTTGAAAAAACATACAATTTCAATATCAGAAACAGATCACCAAAATAAATGGCAATCTGATTTATCAGTTGATTTGAACAGCTCGTTAATATGGAAAAATCGTTTCTCTTTGATTTACAAATCTTCAAATGAAAATAAAATGAGAAATTTCCAATTTAAGTTCATTCACAGGAAAATTGCGACTGAATATTTGCTATGTAAAATGGGGATTCATGAATCTCCTGATTGTAATTTCTGTGAAACCTATCCACAAACCTTATTACATCTCTTTTTAAAGTGTGAGATTGTGTGTAAATTCTGGAACGAAATATTTTCTTGGCTTAAAGATAAACAATTTCGACAAAACATGTTCTCTGAGGAAGAAATTTGCTTTGGGACTTTAATGATTAATAATTTTTATTTAGTAAACACAGTTATACTCCATGCTAAATATTTCATTTTCTCTTGTAAGATACAGAACACGATTCCCAAGTTTCAGCCTTTCCTAGTTTCTGTTAGACATTTAGAAAGAACAGAACGTATTATTGCTTTCAAAAAGAATCGTCTCGAATTCCATGAGAAAAAATGGCAAGTGTTTAGAGACTGAAAAAGTAGGTGTTCACTTTTTTTTTAATCTCTCCTGTACTGAATGTTTGTTTTCTATATTTGCATATTTTATGATTGATTTAATTTTGATGTTTCATGCATGTAATTATTTTCTTGACATGTAAAACTTGTGAATTGTGAAATAAAGATGGAAAAAAAAAAAAAAAAAAAAAAAAGAGTTCACTTTCTCTTCTTTTGCTGAGTGTATATTCGAATGGGTAAATCCTATATATTGTGTGGCATCAAATGAACCTCTTAAAGCCCAAGTCCACTCCAAAAATAAATTACTTTCAATAGAAGCAGAAAAATCAGACCAACCAATCAAAAAAAGTCTGAGCAAAATCGGATAACTAATAATAAAGTTATGAATTTTTAATGACATTAACAACTTTGAAAATCACTAGACAAAATAATTGGCAACTCACTCATGAGTCTGTGACGTCATGTCCTCACTATCCACTAATTATTTTCTTTATATTGATGATATAAATTTCCTATTTTTTCCTTAAGAATCTTATTTTTTCACACCAGCATCCAAGTTAGATTAAAAGTAATATGTTTTTGTGTGGATGCACTAATATAGAGTTATATTTTTCCAGTTAAATCATGAAAAATGTGAATTTTGATAAACTATTTATATAAAAATCAATAATTATGAATATACAATATTCAGAAAAAAGTATAAATTCTTCAAAGTTCAAAAAAAAAATTTGTGAAATGTCATGCACGCAATATGATACAAATCATATAATCTGGGCAAAATCATGGGGAAATCAAGTTTTGGGGAATAAAAGGGAAATTAATGGGATCAAACCATATAGAGCAATTGATAAATAGTGAGGACATGACGTCACAAACTGATAACCATCTTGGCAAATTGTGTTTCTCATAGTTCCATAGTTTTACATACTTTTTCAAAAATTCATAACTTTCTTATTAGTTATCCGATTTTGCTCAATCTTTTTTTGATTGTTTTTTTGTTGCTTTTATTGAAAGTAAGTTATTTTTCGAGTGGACTTGTCCTTTAAATTTGGGAGCAATAGAAGTTACTTATTAATGGTAACAGCTCTATTATTCTGGCGTTCTGAGAACAAAGAACATATAAGTGAACATAATTATTGAATACTTACAAGAATAATGACAAAAATGGAATGTTACAAACATTTTATGAAATGTAGTATTTAATTTTCGAAATTAGCATTGGTCATCTATGAATTTAAAACTCGGTGTAAAATTGTCGGAGGTAAAAATAACAGATACGGTAAATAGTGGTCTATGATATTAATATGATTAATATTAAGCAAATAATAATATTACCATTGGTTAAGGTGATTGTACAAACTATCACTTCCGAGGCGATCTGTATGTAGCTATCTTTCCGAAGCGAAGCTGAGGAAAGATTAATAGCGTATAAATTCAGATCGCGGAGGAAGTGATAGTTTGCCATCGCCTGAAACCAAGAGATGATTATTTGCTTTATATTTCACATCGGAAACATTTCACTTCTTCCGTCATTTTAGAGCAACAAATCACCAATTAACAGCTAGCAAACGGTGTACGATACGTACAGTGCATGCATTACTTACGTACGTACGTAGGCTATACGCAACATAAGAAAGTGAGTTGCAGCTGTGTAGATAGTAATACTATCTTCAATGAAAGTGCGTTGCACTGTGTAGATAGTACTACGATCCACACAGACCAACGAACTTTTCCTCTCCCATCAATGAAGGGCAAACTATCTTTCATCACGTGATTTACTTTTGACCAATCGTATCGCAAGATTCTTTGTATGTGGAATATAAAACATTATATACCTCACTTAAGAAATCCAGCCATCTGATTGGTCGAAATTGCAGTCATGGTTTTAACTATTCCTGTAAAATTCCCGGTAAAATTCCAGTTAACGGGAAAATAGTTCAGTCTTGGTGAAATACCCATAGGTTCACATGTTAAAAACTGGTTTGAGCGATCGAGGATACAGTACGTGTGCGAAGAATTGGTCGGTATTTTTAATACGGCAATCTCGATCGTACTGAATTCCGAACAAGGCAAAAATGGCTGAAGAAACTCTCCCAAGATTTCAACTTCTTGATGATGATCAAATGCAAGACTTGCTGACAGCAAGAACACCAAAAAGGGTACGTGAAATTCTCCATATTTTTTTTCAAAATAGATCTAGTAGGCCTAGATTCTATTAGTAGGCCTAGTGCTAAAATCCTTCCCGTAGAGATTGCACACATCCCTATGCATTGGCCATTGCGCACTCAACTAAATTGGTCGATGTTTTAATTACCAGAGATTCAAACTAATATTGCTCGTGATCCTGAAGGTGATACTCAATAAGTGAGGTGTCATATGAAAGCGCAGGTTTTCTCCATATTACCCACAGGGCCGGCCCACCCCCAAAATTGTAAAAATATCTTGCTTAGACTAGAATCTAGATCTAGTCTACTCTCAAAGATACACTCATAACAAAAACAACCGTGCAGATAAACTAGAGAAAGGCCAAGGTGGTGTCATAAGTTGACTTTTTTTTTCGGCATATAAAAGTATTAATGACTGCTTTAATATTCGGCACGCCTCGGACAATAGCACAATTGTAACCTTCCCTTGAGCGTATATAAAAACAACTATTTCTCTCAAAGCAGTCATTAATACTATAATATAACATTCCGACGATACATAATCAAACAGCAATTACACCATTCATTTCAGCACCAATTAGTCATCAAACCATTCCTCTTTGGTTTAAAAAACAACAACATTATTTCAAAGCTTATGCCCTGCAACGTTAGCTTCCTCCAGTGTCAACGCCTCTTTCCTCTTTCGCTGATAGTTCTGTGCAATGACGAAAGAGATGTAACTGAGAGAGATGAGAACCTCGGCTACACCTAACGCAACGAAGACTAACTTGTAATCCTGCGTCAAGTCGTATATCAGACCTGGAGAACATAGAGTGAAAAAAGAATAGGAATAGTAAACATCATAACAAAGACAATTGTCACAGAAGACAGACATGAACACAAATATGTAAATTTAATATCCTCATTTTTTTTTTTAAAGTAATGAGAAAGCGTATAAGACCAGATAATAAATTGTGCATAGGATATAATTTATAGCTCTGTTGCTGCTTCAATTGCAGGAGTCGTAGGTGTAGTGGATGTTGTAAGCATGTCTCAGGATGGATTCGAGGAGGAGAAAGTAGTAAAACTATAATAAGAAGAAAATGGCAAATGGGAGGAACGTAGCCTATAGATCAGGCGAAGAGTAAGGCCTAGCTTATTTAATGGGACAGGCAAAAACTAATCAAATTATAGTTTTTGTTTCTTTGGCCTTTTATTACACGATTGTCTTTTTTCATTATTCAATTCTGCATAGGAAAAAGTCGTACCATGAAAGAAAGGATAAATCACTTTTCTTTATCTTAAATGAATTCAACATATGGGCTAGAGTTATCAATAACCTAATATTGGGAATGCCTGTTTGTCCTAATAAAATAAAACTTTCAATATTTATATCACTAATCTACAATAACTATAGTTCAACTTATAACAGGTCATCAGGACATCTGCCGAAACGAACACATGCCATCCGGACAACTAGCCGCTCCTTTCACACAGACCAATTTCTTAATTCCCCTCGGAACGATTTCCCATTTTGAATGACTACCCTTTCGATCATCCTTGACGGCTTCCCAGAAAGAACATAATTATTGATAGTATCAAGATAGTGTGTCATCAGGACAACTTCCCAAGAGAATCATCGGGACAATTCGCCCTTTGAAATTATCCTTCTTTGACAGTAATATTACTATAGTCCCTGGCCATTTCATACTCTCAGAACAATTTCCCTCCGGAATTACTGCTCTTAATTAGTAAGGATATCGTTAGGATAGTTGTGCAGGGGTCAAGTAACAGATATCTTTGGTGTATTGAGGTAGACGTCCAGGGTATGGTGTTCGGGGGGTAATTGTCCTACTCTAGCTCTAGGTTAGATATAAGGTCATCTCACCTGAACCCATTCCTCCCACGATATTACCAATGGCGTAGGAAAATAACGCCAATCCGAACCCCATAGCGAAGTCCTCATCTGGCAGGGCATACTTAACACCCACTACGATGTAGACGCTGGTGTGATAGACCAAGAAACCAACGAGGAATGCATGGATGGCTTGGAAGACGTATTGGCTGCTTGCGAGGTCGAGGAAGAAAACAATTGACCCGATCAGGGAGGTAACAGCAGGAAGACGCAGACCAACCCGCGGGTAAAACATGAGGAAGACTGACGTACATACAAGGCCAGTTATTCCACCGATCCCACCTAACATAGCAAGGTATGCAGCCTGAGCTTGACTGATACCCAACGACTCGGCGTGAGGGACAAGGAACAATGTCCAACCCATCCATACTATCATCATTAAAAAGTTTGGGAAAAGAAGTAACGCAAAAATTGGGGTTCTCCGCAATACAGATAGATTTGTGATATCCAAGATGTGCGTTATCAATGATGTAGTCTTTGGTTTGATTTGAATATCTCTAGTGTCACACTTAGTGGAAGTTTCTCTGAGATCATTTGTGTCATCTACCGCTTCACCTCTGTCGGTGTCTCTGTCAAGTTTCTGAACGGGAATATACTCTATTTCTTGATCACTCTTCTTCTTCCTCCTCCTCCGACTCCGAGGTGGCCTTAGGACGAGAGCACTTATCATGAAGTTCAGACTGAATCCACCCAGAATAAGTATGGTACCACTTAAACCGTAGATCTCTAGAAGGTTTTCTGTGATGACTGGAGTGATGAACGCTCCACATGGCGATCCTACCAGTGAAATGGTGTTGATGACATCAAACTTGACAGGGAAATGCTCATGGAGATTGGTCGTCAAAGTGAACACCAGGAACACGTTCCCTAAACCTACAAGAAAGAAGAAAACATACGCTTTTATGTTTAATGTTTGTTTTTAAATAAATAGTATGAAAAATGACAAACGTAATCATTCATGATAAAGATACAAAAAAGTACCATGGTAACCATGTTTTTTGTCCAAATTACCATCCACCATTGTGACCATGGTTATCATGGTACCAAAACAATGAAATACATTGATTAATGACCCAATGTATTTCATTGTTTTGGTACCATGATAACCATGGTTACTATGGTGGATGGTTATTAGGACAAAAAAAAACATGGTTACAATGGTACCTTTTTTGTAAGGAATAGTTTGATTATTCTGATGTCAGTTATAAGTGTAATTGAATTGAATTAAATCTATTTCATCATTATATTAAACATGCCATTGAAGGAAAAAAGTATAAACGATTGAAATAGCCAAACAGAGGCTAGGATTTAAAGTCCTGTCATGCTTTGTCCCGGGGTAGGCCTACTCGTTCTGCGAAGGTTAATTAATTATTTTGATTTTTTTTTTCTGCTTCTCAGAAAGATAAATGTATAACTCCACACTTACCAATGGCGGCCATGCATATGCCGAAAGGAATAATACTGGTACAGAAGGAGGCACCTATAACTCCACCACTGCATAGAATGGCTCCCACGGCCCCAAGCAATCGAGGAGATATTCGGTTTGAGATGAAAGACGCCACTGGTGCTGGAATATGAATGATTTTTATATAATATTTTTATATAATATTTTTTGATTGAATAATGACGATAAGGATTATAATAATACTAATACTACTAATAATATATCATCATAATAATAATAGTAACAATAATAATAATGATATTAATACCCTAGCATTGCTAAGTACCCATTGAATACAACTGGGTACAGAGGGACAAGTACGGGTAAGACATCTTGTCCAATAATGTAATCATCGAGCAAGGATCCGAACCAGGACCTCTTTTATCAGAGTCAAGGGCCTCCACCAATGAACCATTGGCTTTACGCTGAAAGTAACTTATCCTCGAGACAGTTAACATACACTCCCATGCACACACGCGTACGCATTCGCAAACACACGCACATCCACACACGACCCCATACACATTATTAATATGTATATACATTTGTATATAATTTGCAGGAAATATTCGCGAGAATTGCTCTTTAAATTTCTAGGGAATAACTTGTAAATCGAGTGGTTTTTGTGGAGTTCCAAGTGAACAGGGGTTAAAGCATTTGACTTGAAAGGTCGTGGTTCGATCCCGACACGGCACTACATTTGCCACTCAATACCCAAGAGAGAAATGTGGACCCGGTATAATTATGACGAAAGCATTTGTGTCAGTAATTGCCTATGCCCTGACGGTGATCATTATGGTAGAAATACTCCCCAAGGAGTGGAGATGGTGCACATTGTGCGCGAATGAATCCGCCAATCCGATGACCGGGGTAATAATATTTGTTAAGCGCTTAGAGACGATATACCATATTAAGCGCTATATAAATCCAAATTATTATCATTATTATTATTAACTCTCAAATGTAATTAGGCCATTGTATGAACGTCATTCCTGAAACTATCCATTCACTTCATGATTTACTTATCTTAATCAGTAAATATGCTAGGTAGAAAATACTTATCTACCTATACATGTAAAAGTAATACTTCCCTGCTGAGGTTAACTCCATATTTATGTATAGATTACAGTGGCGGATCCAGGGGTGGGCCGAAACGGCCGCGGCCCCCCCTATTGGCGGCGAAAAAAAATTGAGAAGGAAAAAAGAGGAAGAAAAAAAGAAAGAAACAAAAAGGGGGAAAATAGGAGAAGATAAAAGAAAAGAGAAGAAAAAAGAAAAGAAAAGAGAAGAAAAAAGAAAAGAAAAGAGAGAGAGTTCAAAAAAGAGGAAAGAAAAAGAAGAGAGGAGCCGGGAGAAAGAAAGACAACGAAATGGCACTAAAAATTAGTGACAGTAACGACGAATAAGGGAAAGACAAGGGGAGGGGGGGGGGTGCGTGAAGGCGGATGCATTGAGGGGAGGGGGGAGGGGTGACTGGCCGTATTCTTATTTTTAGGTTATGCGAAACTGAGTCGGAATTATGCTTCTTTTCAAAAAAATCTTAGCATGCTTGTTTATGTTAAGCCGTAGTGCATGAAAAGGTTAGTGTAGAAACACTTCTGAAAAGGCCGCGCCCGGCCCCTCCAAAGAACGGCAGAATGGTAATCTATAAATTATGGGGTCATTCTTGATGGCTTGGGAGTCGTTATTAAGGAGGGGGCCGGCCATACTCAAATGGTAGTGACGGTAACGATGGATAATGGAATAAGGAGGAAGGGATGCACATGCAGGCGCGTACGCAGGGGGGGGGGGGGGGGGTCGAACACCCCCCTCAAATTTTTGTCAAGTTGTCAAGTTGGTCCTGATGTGTATAATGCGTAGACCAGGGGTTCTCAAACTTTTTCTTTGACGGTCCAGAAGCGATTTCTATGGAAGCTGTAAGGTCCGAAATGACACTTGTATACTGAAGATAATGAGGCTTGTTTTTGGTCTATATCTGATCCAAGGAGAATTGTTACAGTTAAAAAAAAAACAGAACCGCCAGTGCTTCCACTCGTTTAAATAGAGTTTCCTGAAAAATAACACCCAATATCCTGGAATTTTCTTAAAACTTTCAAAATGCCTCTTACGTGGATTTCTTATTTTGATGAATCGCTATGACGTTTTAATATATATTGATTATTGAGTGGGCTTATTTTGCTTTCTAATGGTTCCATACAACATGGCAGAGCTTGAGAGGCCTGGCAGAGAAAAAAAGAGGTTATTTCTAAAATGAAATGAAAGGGCTATTTGACTTTCAAGAGAGAAAATTGTCTATAAGAGAGGAAGAGAGGTTATTTCTAAAATGAAATGAAAGGGCTCTTGTCAAATAGCCCTTTCATTTCATTTTTTCTCTCGAAATAAACTCTCTTTCTCTCTTATAGACAATTTTATGAGATGGAATCTTCAATCTGAAGCCTTTTTGTGCTCTTTGAAAATGGCACACTGAATGGGGGCAGTGCAATTTAAATTTCAAGGGATGGATTAGAGTTTTTATCGCTCTTGAAAGTCAAATAGCCCTTTCATTTCAGATATAAGGCTCTCTTTCTCTCTTATAGACAATTTTATAAGATGGAATCTTCAATCTGAAGCCTTTTTGTGCTCTTTGAAAATAGCACACTGAATGGGGGCAGTGCAATTTAAATTTCAAGGGATGGATTAGAGTTTTTATCGCTCTTGAAAGTCAAATAGCTCTTTCATTTCATTTTAGAAATAAACTCTAATACATCCCTTGATATTTAAATTGCGCTGCCCCTATTGTGTCCTCTTTTTAAAGAGCACAACAGAGCCCTCAGATTAGGCAGCAAGTAGCAAAACAAACCCGTAACAATGCCCACATCATTGAGTTTGAAACGCACTTCTGGTCAAGAATGGTAGAAGAAGCATCTGCATAAAAAGGATGAATCCTTCACTGAATAGGGATTCTTGCTATACACTTTTACCTTTGTGTAAATAATAAAAGGTCCACGGGCGTGGTTGTTAGAAGCTTAAACTACATAAAACTCTCTCCAATTTTGCAGGGGGAGAGCCTTTGCAGGGAGTCTTTAATAATAAAAGGGATAAATCCTTCACTGAATAGGGATTCTTGCTATATGTTACCTTTTTTCGCTCCAGTGATCTCGAGACAGCAAGAAATTGTGTAAATAATTTGCTGTTGCCGGGAGTCTTGCATGGGGCGCAGCCCCAGGAAGTTCTTGAACTTAAAAAATTAGGAAATTCCAAATAGTCGTCATGAGCAATAGAAATTGTAATTTCCTCCTTGAGAGTCACATAACCCCTTTCATTTCATTTTAGAATTTAACCTCTATTTCTCTCTTAAAGACAATTTCATATAACTTCTGTTTTCGTATTGTTGTACTTTCGTCCGCAGACTACTTAAGCACATGTCGAGCCAACTCAGTCGGAAATGTAATATGTAGGCCTAAGTGTAAAGTTAAGTTTCATGTTCTTCCTTTTTTTCTTTCTTTCTTTCTCTCTCTCCCTCTCTCTGTCTCTCTTCTTTTCCTCTGTCTTCTTTTTTAAAAACATTATTCTTTCTTTTCTTCTCATTTTTCTGTGTGTGACATGCGTTACGCGTACGTCTATCAATGTCTTAATATGGTAGATTTACATTTTGATGTTTCCCTTTGTAGGTGCACCTTATATTCCAGAAAGTGCCCTATTTTGATGGTGCCCCCCCATGTATTGATCTCGATAAAAAATAACTTTCTCATTAATTCTATTTCCAATATATCTAATACTTGCACTAGTCTCCAATTTTAAAAAAAATCGTCTACTTTCTCTCAAGACAACATTATATAAAGGATTCATTAATGCAAGGCTATCTCGCGAGTAATCTCTCAATTTCTAACTGCCTGCTTTCCTCATCTCCCAGTCTCTCTTGCTTTAATATTCCTCGTTACTTCCTTCCAATTGAACTCCAATTTAATTGATGTTATACACTGTATCTATTCTTCAACTACAGGTAGATGCAAATGTTACTCAAAATCCATTATATAAATCACACTCAGGATACAGCCAATTGACGAGAATTGCTTCAATCTATATTTTACATGTATCATTAATATATGGTTTTACAATGGCTATGGTGATGAGTTGTCTAGGTAACATGTTGATGTGTTTGTTAAAATGTATTACCATGGTGCACCTTCTTGGTTACAAAAAACAAAAAAAATGTGTATGTATTAACGTAAGTTCGTGCCTTTACATATCACAGTAGAAATCAATGTTTTATATTTGATGCATAATAATATTAATATTTGGAGATTAGAAACACAAACAGTTTCCATAACCGTTCAAGTGTTTCAAGAAAAAGTTAAGCAAACTTTCTCCTGGATGTAAATTCACACTAGCGTATAGCACTAGCGAGCTCTCTGATCCAGGCTAGACTCTTCGCGAGCGGTTTCATTAGAATTTTAAGCGGTTTCATTGGAATTAATCGAGAAATTCCCCTCGCTAGCGTGTAAATAAAAAATACGCCGGCCGGCCATACGTAAATGGCAGTGACGGTAACGATGGATTAGGAGGAAGGGGTGCATACGTGAACTGCAAGGATGATCATACTATCATTTTAGAGTGTGCAATCTGGGTCGGAATTCAGCATAATATATTTATAAAAAAGAGGTTCACATAAAAGCACTCATGATAAAGCCGCGCCCGGCCCCTACAACATCATTTTGGATTTTCAGATGATGGGGCGGGTGGCAGGGGTAGGGGGCAAAGTTCGCCCCACTCTTCAAGTACCCCCCAAAGGGCCACTTTTACTTTGTAAAGAAGTGCCCCTTCCCCTTTTTAACTCGGATAAGCGCACATTTTCATCAACACATGTGCCCCCTTTCCTATCTGATAAGGACTATTTAGAAAAATGAGGCCCTTCATAAATAAAAAGGGTCCCTTTTCATCTCTGGTAAATGACCATTTTCATATATGAGAAGTTAATTCTTTTCACTTCAGTGCGCTCTTCACCTCCGATAATTGCCCCTATTCAAATCTGAGAGATGCTCGTTTTACTTTGAAAAGTACCCCTTCCCCTCCTGATAAGTACTCTTTTCATCTATGATGGGTGCCCATTTTCACCTTTGCTAACTGCCCTTTTATTTTGAATCGTGCCCCTTTTCCTTTCTAATAAGGGACCTATCCCCTTTTCATAAATGCCCCTTTTCACCTCTGATAAATAAATTTCTGATGGATGCCCCTTTTCCGTCGACAAATGCCCATTTCCCATACTCATAAATGCCCTATCTCATTTCTGGTGAGTGCCTCCTTTCAGGTGTAAGAAGTGCCTCGTTTGAACCTTTGATAATTACTCTTTGTACCTTGACACATGCTCCTTTTCTTTTCTAATAAGTGTCTTTATCCCTTTCGATAAGTGTCCCCTTAACCTCTCATCATCAGGCTTGCACCTAATTTCAAACGACTAAGAGTAATTTCCCCTAAAGCTCGCTCGCTCGCTCGCATTTATAGATGATACAATTATATGTCACTTTAAAACAAAAGTTTTTTCAGTCTTCCGTGATGCTTATCAGTGGCGGATCCAGGGGGGGGGGGGCCCGGGGGGCCCGGGCCCCTCTTGAGAAAAAAATCATGTAAAATCACGCGATTTTTACCTTTTTGGGGGGTTGGGCCCCCCCCTGGCGCTCAAGGGGGGGGGGGGGGGGTGCAAATTTTAAAATTTTCGAGGACCAAAACAAAAAAAATGTGCTCACTACCCCCCCCCCCCCCCCCCCCCCCCCCCCCCCCACTGAGCGACTTTTCGGCTGGCTGAGTCGTTGCGATTTTTTTTTGGACTAAAAAAAAAAAAAAAAAGTGTCCGCTTACCCCCCCCCCCCACTGAGCGACTTTTCGGCCGGCGCGATTTTCAAATTTTCGGGAGCAAAAAAAAAAAAAAAGTTGGGCCCCCTCCCCTAAGAAATCCTGGATCCGCGCCTGATGCTTATAACCCCATCATGATTTGGTTTTTTCCTCTTTATAAGATGTAATTTTTCACTCTGCGACCTCACAGATCTCATTTACAAACTGAATCTGGCATCATACTGTCTGACATATCAGATCACTGTCCAGTTTATTGCAAAATTCAAAGTTTATTTAATCTTGCTAAATCACCTCCCTCGTCAAAAATAGTAAGGAAATTTACAGCTTCCAAAATTGATAAATTAAAGGGAAAGCTGGGATCGATCGATTGGGCAGAAGTTTTGGCTCATATTGATGTTAATGTATCTTACAACAATTTTATCCACGTTCTAAAAATAGCTCTTGACGAATGTATTCCTCTAGAGAGATGCAAATTTTCCAGTTATAGACATGAACCACGTAATCCTTGGGTCTCTAAATCTTTATTAAGATCTATTAATAGGAAAAATAACTTGTATTATAAATTTCGTGCGAATCCCAAACCTAAACTTCGTGAAAAATATGTTAAATATAAAAACACTTTGACAAAGATTATGCGATTAGAGAAACAGAGATATTATTGTACCCAGTTTGAAAAAAAGAAATCCAACATAAAGGAAACATGGGGAGTTATTAATAAGGCATTGAACAAAAAGAGTGGGAAAAAAAGCATAAAACAAATCCGAGAGGATAATAAAACCATCAATGATGAAGAATCTATTGCTAATCACTTTAATGATTACTTCTCAAACATTGCACCCAATCTTGCCAAGAAAATTCCTGTTGTCGGAAAACCCTTTCATTCTTTTTTGAATAACAAAAATCAGAATTCTATATTTTTTAGTCCAACCAACGCATCTGAAATTCTAAAACTTGTTAAAAATTTCAAAGAAAAAAGAAGTGCGGGTCATGATGAAGTCAGTAACTTTTTATTGATCAATATTATACACGAAATAGTTGTTCCCCTAGAACACATATTTAATCTTTCCATGTCTCAAGGTGTAGTTCCCGATGCCATGAAACTTGCAAAAGTTGTTCCGATTTTTAAAAAGGGTGACCCCTTAGATTCATGTAATTACAGGCCCATATCTCTCCTGTCTTCCATCTCTAAAGTGTTAGAAAAACTCATCTATGATCGCACAGTAGCTTTTTTAGTTAGTAATAATATATTCTCCGACTCACAGTTTGGCTTCAGACAAAAACATTCGACTGTTCATGCTATTTTACATTTCATTAATCATGTTACTTCTGCAATTGATGAACACTCTCATACCCTTGGGATGTTTCTGGACCTCTCCAAGGCCTTTGACACAATCGACCATCAAATTCTACTATACAAACTTTCACACTATGGTATACGTGGAAGGGCCTTGGAGTGGTTCGAAAGCTACCTCAAGGGTAGGAAACAATACGTATCAATAAATGAAGCAGACTCGGCCTTTCAACAGTTAATTTGTGGAGTGTCACAAGGATCCCTTCTGGGGCCTCTTCTATTTATATTGTATATGAATGACTTTCAAAACTCATCCAATGTTTTGTCGTTTATATTATTTGCTGATGATTCTTCTGTGTTTTTCTCACACAAAAACCCCAATTCACTACTTGAAACCGTAAATCTTGAAATGAAACTTGTTGAAGAGTGGATATGTGCCAACAAACTTTCCTTGAACTTAAATAAAACTCAATGTATGCTCTTCAGCAACTCTATTTCGGGATTGCCTGGCAATGTTTACATCAATGATACAATTATACACTTAGTTGATTCATCAAAATTCCTTGGTTTTATAATTGACAATAAACTTTCTTGGAAAGAACTTACAATTGAGTAAAACTCTATCAAGGAACATTGGAATAATCAATAAATTAAAAATGTCTTTTCCTAAGTATATTTTGAAAAGTTTGTACTCGACGCTTATCTTGCCTTATCTTAACTATGGCATACTTGCATGGGGGAATTCATTTAATTACCAGTTGGACAAATTATTGATACTTCAAAAACGCGTCATACGAATAATCTGCCACACTAATAGGTTAAGCCACACTAATAGTTTATTTTTAGAAAATAAAATATTGAAAGTTCATGACCTGTATAATTTCTTTTTAGGCTGTTTTATGTTTAGATTAAATTCTAACGAACTTCCTCATGCCATCACGTCGATATTCCAAAAGAATCAACAAATTCATAATTATCCAACCCGACAGTCTTCCTTTTTTCACTTACACAAACTGAGAACTTTACTAAAACAAAAAACTTTGATTTATACTGGTCCTGTGTACTGGAACTCCTTAGACATTTCGCTCAAACAGCTGCCAAGTTTAATTACTTTTAAATATCACCTGAAACATAAACTTCTACTCCAGTATGAAAATGTTTAAGGTCATCATGATAGAGACCATCGGTATTATCAACACTTGTTGGCTGGCTGCACCACACACTCGTTTTTGTTCTTTTGTTTTGTTTTTTGTTTTATATATTATGTAAAAAAATGTATTATGTAAAGGGAACCTTAATTACAAGCATAATGCTTCCAAGGTTTCCTCCTCATTACTGTAGATAATTGTTAGCATCATATGTATTTAATGACTTGCCATTACATCGTTTGAATTACTGTTGTATCAATCGAATATTATGTACATGTTTTGTTACCTTGTATATGCCTTACTTTGTAAATTCTTTTCATATGCAGTTAATGTGGAAATAAAACCTAAATAAAAAAAAAAAAAGATCTTACATTTTTTCTCGCTCGCTTTGCTCGCTCGCAAATGAATATTCAGACAATCACACCCAGCCGAAAGGGTGATGCTTAAGCAATATATTGTATAAGATATAAAGAAAAACAAATATTGAAATCGTCCCTGATAATGGAATCACAATGAAAGGGTATATACCAATGTCTACAAAAATGTATATTTTCGCTTTGAGATTTCGCTTTGTAGGTGCCCTTTTTTGTTGGTGCTTTCCACTTTGGAAATAGCTCCGCCGCCCCTGCTTACGCATTAGCGCCAGCGTTAATTTCGCGCTTGCGCGCACAGGGGGTGTGTTTGTGTTTGTGTGTGTGTGGGGGGGGGGGGTTCCTCTCTAGCTCTGAAGTTGATTTTTTTTTTTACCTGGATTCGTACGATTCGGTTAATACTTTTAGAGGGAGTCTGAGGGGTGATGTGCCCCCCTCTGAAGCTGACATTTTTTTGATTTTTGAAACTGGATTCGTGCGTTTTGGTTAATACTTTTTTGGGGAGTCTGATTTGATTTCAAAACACCTGCAGTTAATGCGGGATGGGGTTGCAGCCTCTCTTTCCCCGAAAATTTAAAAATTACCAATATGCATTTGTTATATCTTATCTCGTATATTTTGGTGACAATTAACACTTTCACAACATACATAAGCTCAAATTTCCGCTCACTCGCTTCGCTCGCTCGCCAAATTATTAAACCAGGAAATAGATATTGGGGCAAGAGGCTTCAGCCCCCACTGATGGAAATGTCAAAAAAATTGCGCGCGAGCATAACTTGAAAACAGGGAATGTTGATATCGGACAAGAGATGTGACGTGAGCATGTCCCCTTTCCAAAATAATTGTGCCTGTTTGTAGGTACCAGTACACTATTAAAGTACAGTGCTTCTAATATGACCTTGTCAGTATTGGTAAGTTTAAATGACGGTCTGCGCGGATTTCGAATTTCCGGCCCCCCCCCCCCCCCCCCTATTGGAAAATCCTGGATCCGCGCCTGGATTATAAAAATGAAACCTTGATAGCATTTCTTAACTGGTAAACACTCCATTCTTAGTTGAATAATGGCATCTGATTTTATATTTCCGGTCATGGTCATTTGCACCTTAATAGCTTTTCCTGCCATTCATTCTATTTGATCTGTAGCCATTTCGACCTACTTTTTTAAAACATTCTATTTATCTAACCTAACAACCAACCTATCCATATATCTTTCTATTTGTCTATCCACCTACCTACCTACACTATACGTACCTATTCTTTTATCTATCTATCTATCTATCCATCAATCCACCTTCCTATCCATCCATTCATCTTATATTAATTATCTGTACAATTATCTATCTATCTATCTTTCTATCTATCTATATTTCTATCTTTCTATATATCTATCGTTAATCGAACTATATCTTACAATCTATTGATTTTTCCACCTACACATACCTACATACCTACGTAACTTCATCTGCCTGTCTACCTACCTGTCATTCAATGTATCTTCTTTTGATCGATCTATATATTGATATTTAACTACCTATCTATTTACCAACCATTACCATCTTCTTTCTTTCTATCTATCTGTCCACATATCTGTCTGTCGATCCAACAGTTATTATCCGAGCCCATGCGAGGTATATACTGGTGTGCCAACACAAAAATCCCAATTTCGAAGGGAAAACAAAATAATGCTAAAAGATTAAACCTTAAATTAATTTTTTAAATATAAATATATAATATCTCCTTTCACTAAACTATCGACATATTACGTTAGAATACACCCCTGATTATATCAATGGTACTAGAACATGCACAGGCCCTATAGTTTAATATATTCATCTCCAAAATATCGGTTAGCCCACTTTTCCTCGTCTGAACTGATTTTTTAATCCAACAATATATCTGTCTCTCTGTATTGCAAGGTCTATCTTCCATCACACATGGATGGTTTCACTGTACGTTCATCTCGTCCCCTTTTTGAGGGACTGATTGAAGGCTAGGTAATTGGTAGTATCTCTCTTATTAAAGCGAGAAACGCTAATAGGCAGGCTCTGCTCACGCCTTTAGGAATTTTGATAAAGGGACAGTCACTTGAACTGACAGCTGCTAATGTTAAAGCCATACGAGCAGTGGAAAGCAGATCGGGCGAGCAAACTGGGCACAACCTAGCCTATTGTTGACCCATGTTGTGGTAGGGTCCATGGTTGACCAATGCAATGTATAATGAATGCCCTCATACCATATTGATTGATCGATATTTCCTTGTTATCCATCTAAAACCCATAAACCTTTTCCTGCATCTTCTTTCATTGGAGGAGGTAAAAATCTATTAAAATGACGATGGTGGCCGGGTCGGGGGCACAGGATAGCTAGTAGGCCACCCCTTCTCAGCTTATATAAGGACAATCAATTATTGGCTTACAAAATTATACCGCCCAATATGGGCGGATCCAGCCGGCGGCAAGAGGGGGGGGGGGGTGCCAACTCGTGAGGAAATATTTAGCAGCGAATCGGTAAATAAGCGGGGGGGGGGGATTGCCAGGGGGGCGCTTTAGTGTTTTTTTAAAGTTAAAATTAACGTTACCATTTTATTTTTTACCATTTTTTGGGTCCCCCCCCCCCCCCGTGGATCCGCGCCTGCCGCCAAACCCTGGGGTGATATTCGATTCCAACCTCATTTCACTATAATATATGTTATTACGCCGCTATACTTGTCCACATAATTTAATCTTTTATAATAATCCTATGTACATGTAGATATTACAGACATTTAAGATTTCCTTTCGATATACTGAGATTATGCATGATTGACCAATGAAAGAAAAGGTTTTCCTCGATCTTCTTCGTTTATACTCTGAGGTTCACAGCAATAACAACAACAATTGTAATAAAAAATTACAAAGATAGTAACAACAATAATAATAATAATGATAACAATAATAATGAAAATTATAATAACAATAATAACTCAAATAATAATAACATTGATAATAGTAATAATAATAGTTTCTTACCTGCCAAACATCCCAATGAATCAGCCATACAACAAACCAGTCCTATGATAGCATAGCTCGTTCCCATTAATTTGACGAGATGAGGTATGAAAATACTAAATGATTTCAGCAGTCCCGTCATTATTGCCCAATGGCAAAATTTGGCCGCCAAAACCACAAAGCCCCAGTGAAGGGAATATTCTTCATGCGACAAACCCATGATTCTATAGTAGCTAAACAGTACATGTATAGTCTTCAAACATAATTATGTATACAAGTCTCTCTGCGATTATGTTATGATTCTGTATAGGGATTTCTTTGCGAAGTATATTTCATATACTTTCCCCACTCCTATACGTATGCGTGTGAGCTTGGTCTATATCTTCCTATTATAATCAGAGGCATGTCTCTCCTAGTGGTATTTCCTTCGAATGCAGAACGGTCTCGTTATCCATATCCTCCAAGTGTTCAGTGGCTTCCTGCCTCAGACTCTGAAGAAATTTGGTCCTTAATATTTATTCACTCGCATCCATCAATTACATTACAACCCTCTGTGTATTCAAAAAGTGATCGACTCTCAATTGAAACCGTGTAGTTATTATCCAGGTCATAATGAAAACAAACTAGACTGACTGCCCGTCTGACTGGCTGCTACACGCAACTGTAATGAACTCGAATGTATGGAAAGCCGTTGGAGACTTTATTCACATACCCCAGACGTATGGAACGCGGCACACGTCTGCTAAATAACAGGCAGACGTCTGCTAATTGACCAATCACCGCCTGTTATTTAGCAGACGTGTGCAAGGTGCGATAGCACACGCATGCTAGCTTATTTGCACACGTGTGCCCTTTTCCAGACGGATGCTGTTTTACTGCGCATGCGTCTGGAATTGATCGACCAATCAGATACCTTGTATGTGTGTGTTTGGACAGTAGGTGCATGCAGCGTAGACAAGCAAAAAAAAGTGCCGGGCACGTGGAGATCGACGCACGTGGTACTCTTATTGACTTTGATTTCTATGTCAGAAAAGAAGTATACATTGTAAGAGTATTATTATGTAGTTCTATGTAGTTCCATTGAGGTTTGAATTTTCTGGTGCAAATTATATAAACGAAGTACAGAACTGCTATATGAACGTTTATCCTCCATCTATAGTATTGGAGTATGTAAATACAATAAAGCTAGTCTATAGGGTTGATAAAGAAAAGGTAAGTCTAATATCATGAATGGTAGTTTCCAGATTTTCAATCTATCATTCAGAACCTACTCTAATTGCAAATTAGGTGATATACAATGCAACAGTGCCATTGTGATAATGTGTATGATCCAGTGTAGATACATAGTGTTGGAACAACAGAGTAGATCTCTCCCCCTCTTCCATCTCTCCCTTATCTCTCTTGGGTCACTCTGTGCAGAGGTCAACCCTTTCCCTCATAGGGCAACACGTACTCTCTCCCTTCCCCTCTCTCTCTCTCTCTCTCTCTCCCTTCCTCTCTCTCTCTCTCTCTTTTTAGGGGGGGGGGGGAGGGGAGGGGGGAATAGCCTGGGAGGCAAGGCCCTTTCGGCACCCCGATCTCTTCCCCACTTTTCTTTCTTCTTCCTCTTCTTTCTTTCCCTTTC
>JAVYIG010017702.1:0-24766 GCA_035222895.1 Strongylocentrotus droebachiensis | reverse complement strand
TTGAGAAAAAAAATCCTGTAAAATCCTGTGATTTTACCCTTTTTGGGGGGTTGGGCCCCCCCCCTGGCGCTCAAGGGGGGGGGGGGGGGGTGCAAATGGAAAATTTTTCGAGGACCAAAAAAAAAAAAAAAATGTGCCTCACTACCCCCCCCCTCCCCCCCCCCCCCCCCCCCCCCCCCCCCCCCCCCCCCCCACTGAGCGACTTTTCGGCCGGCGCGATTTTCCAATTTTCGGGAGCAAACAAAAATGAAGAAGTTGGGCCCCCTCCCCTAAGAAATCCTGGATCCGCGCCTGACTCTGACTATTGTTTTCTTTCAATCGTCAGCCCATTTTCACGCGAATTGTGTTATTGATTTAAAGCACAAATTAATGAAAACTTTTCTATCATTTTTGTTTTGTTTACGTATCGTTTTAGGAATACTCTGACTGCAGCTGCATAGACGCATCCGTAGATGGTACTACTCGGGCAGTAACGGGAAAGTGTGGCTATGAATGCCCTCAGCAAAACCTCTTCCTAGCCTTGCTCTTCATCATGCTATTAAGCACGTTTTTCGCCATCGTCCCGTCGATCACAGCAATGCTCCAGGTAAGGACGAAACTCGACAATGATTGACCACGGTCGAGCGGCCATAATCACCCCCTAAACGTTAGCTCTCAATTCGTAAGGCGCGATAGCTCAGTCGGTTAGAGCAGTGGTCTCGTCATCCGGTGACCCGGGTTCGAAACCAAGGCGATGCGCTGGTGCCCTTTGGTAAGGCATTAATCCTTATTACCAGGTCCCTCGTAGCTGTCGGCCGTCTCGTTGCTTACTAACAAGCATTTATGCTTTCTTAGCAGTCAGGTAAAATAAGGCACCATTCATTCATTCATTACCAGAGCTCATTCATTCATTCATTCATAATATCTTGGAGTTTACCAAACTCCTCGAACAGTCGTGAAAACATAAGTGATAGGGTTATAGTGATAGTGGTGGTTATTTTTTTTGTTATAGTGATAGTGGTGGTTATTTTACCTGACAGCTAAGAAAGCAATAAATGCTTGTTAGTAAGTGTAAGTGGAAGGTACATGTATCTTGGGATAACATGATACGGAAGATATGTGGTGTGAAACTGTGCGATAGAAAGCACATAAGTGAGCTCATGGAAAGGTTGGGTCTGGAAGAAAACTGTGGTGGAAGTGGTATTTAGAGAAGTGGATTAAGATGGATGGGTCATGTGTTGAGTAGGGTAGTATGAACCTGTGAAAAGAGTGTGAGATATAGAAGTGGACGGCATAAGAAAGAAGGAAAGACCGAAGATTTCATGGAAAGATATAGTGAAGACAGAAAACAGTAGACAAGCAAAAGTGGAGGAAGGAAGTGTCATCAAGGTGCACAAAGTCAGTAAGAGGGAAAATGCTGACTTTAATAAATGATGATAGTGCTGATGAATGTATTACATCACCATTATGATAGCAAAGGCTTTTGAAAATTCAACCTAAGGTAATTCAGTACCCCCTGTGCATCGCCCATGGAAATGTGCAAACATGAAAATGACATATTACATAATCCGAACATCCATGTAATCTCTATAAGCAACACAAGAGGCCATTAAAACTGACCTAAAGATGATTTCTTGAAATTCTATGCTATCAAGTTTTTGATAGAAATCATATAGAATGAATTTATTACATTCTCGCTTTCTCGTTATATACAGGTGTGTTGCCAATTCACAGAAGGCCTTTGCTCTAGGATCAATTCACTGCTATATCGAGCATTAGGTAAGATATCAATGGTATATTCCTCTTTTTACCCTGTAGAGTGAGTAGATTGGAAGGAGACAACGTAAAGGTGAACACTTTATGTCGTGCCTTGCTATCCGCAAAATAAATAAATAAATGAAATATTAATGCTTTGGATGAATAATAATATAAACAATTAGGATTGAGTGAGTTTATAGGTAATTTTATAACAGACAACATTTGTCAGTATAATCATTATTTACAAGAAATCCCATTTTGGTATCATGTTGATTTGTTAAAGTTAAAATTGGAAAATGCCCCCCCCCCCCTTCTCTGTCCGTTAGTGCTAAAAAAGAAGCGGATCCAGGGTTCCTTCAGAGGTACAATTCTGAAGAAAAGAATGACTAGGGGGCATTTCTAGTTGAGGAATTCCAGACTGGGTTTAAAGGGAGGCATGGGCTGGTTGCCTGCCTTAAAGGCATCGTTTAAACAATGTTCAATCTGAGATGCATGGCCCTAACGTGTTATCAGTGTCTGTGATATCATATGGTGTCATATTAAAGCCCCTAAACAAATTGCGCTTCAAAATTATCATGAAGTGCCTCATAAAAGTAAAAATCTTTGAGTGACCGGTTTTACTATACTCGTTTTCCCCAGTACACTGTTGTGTTATAAAAACCGTTAGGAAAACTTTTTTTGAAATTCGATTTTCAATCATAAATATCTTGATAGTCAGACAGGCGATCGGCTTGTCAAAGTCATGGGATTCCTGACTGACCTAAAGGTTTATAATTATGATTGCAGCATGAGCTGAATCCAGGATTTTGTTTCAGAATCTGAGGCAATGAGTCACTTTAAACCCAACGTTTGTCCTTATCCCTTTGGCACTTCTCTTGACCATACAGGCACCGTCCCGGGCCCCGTCATCTTCGGCCTCCTCATCGACAACGCCTGCAGCATCTGGGAAGAGGACTGCGATGGAGCGCGGACCTGCTGGATGTACAACAACGCCACCCTGGCCGAGAACACCCTCATCTCGTCGTCTGTTTGAAATGCGTCTCCATCCTTTTCTTCATCGGCGCACTCGTCTTCTACAAACCCGTCTTTGAAGAGGAAGACAAGATCAAGTTTGCGAACGGTGTCGAGGTCACCGAAAAGGGCGAGTTGAATGGCGACGCAACAGGCAATAGTGAGTCAGCTACGTCGAAATTCTGAGAAGAAAACCCTGATCCTCGTCGTCTGTTTGAAATGCGTCCTCCATCCTCTTCTTCATCGGCGCCCTCGTCTTCTACAAACCCGTCTTCGAAGAGGAAGACAAGATAAAGTGGCGAACGGTGTCGAGGTCACCGAAAAGGGCGAGTTGAATGGCGACGCAACAGGCAATAGTGAGCCAGCTACGTCGAAATTTTAATTGAGTTGTTTCAAGTGTGTGTAAACTATGAAAATGTCCTTTCTTTGAATAAAATACCGAACGCACTAATTAGAATAATATTATTCATGCAAATGTTTATGTGTAACATGAATCTATAAATCTATGGTGACTTTTTTATGACATAGGTTAGGGGTTCAGGGGTTGGGTAGGGGGTTGGGTAGGGGTTGTGTGTCTAGTCATTTAGCAAAAATAAATCGTTTGACGATAGATTTTTTTTTTTTTTAATTTTTTTTTAGGGGCATGCATAAACTAGCCATAACTACCATGATTATTTTTATATATATAATGATGTTTTGAAAATTTGTTTTAAAATATTAATTGAACTCGAGATGCAAACCTGTTCGAAGTACCGATTGGATTTTATCTGTCTCATACACGACCTATCCGGACACACAGCGTGTAAGATTTTTTATTGTTGCGTAATTTTATGTAATATGTAAATTTGGAAAAATATGATGACCTATTTTAACGTAGGGTATTTTGAATAAGACCACGATATGTCACATTTCAACCGTATATTAGTAACATTCCATTGAATTAAATAGGCCTACGTTTATTGTAAGATCTGTCTCTATATCGAAAGAACAGAAGGTTATTCTAAAAATAGCGTAGATTGCCAATCTGTAGTTGATGACCTAAGTATTTCTGGTACAATTATGAAAAAATTGTATGTTTTATTGAGAGACAGTTTGTACATTTTGTATATAAGATAAATTTTATATTACTCACGCAGCTTATAAATAAAATTGATTATTGTAAATATTAGATAAAAAGGAACGTTCCCTATTACATGTAATTGGCAATAATATAGATGTATTGACATAGACATGTTAAAAAAACTGCCTTAACTATTGAACTGGATGTCAGTGTTGAATTTAAAGTTACATTGAAAATAAATGATGTGAGAAACTAAATGTTGTTTTGTCTGTTCCTCTTTTACTCTTTGAAATTCGAAAGACATTTACGATAATAATATATTCACACAGCCTACATTTTCCTGGAAAACAGATTCTTTACTGATTCCATATAAGACGATCGCACAAATTAAGAGGACGTAATATCAATGGCCTTTTGCGTCACCTTTTGAAATGTGCAAACATGACAAGGACGTAATTACATAATTCAAAATGTTTTCAAAGGCAACACAATATTAACATTGATCTTAAATTTTAAAAATCTTTGCATTTGTGTTCTATTTCTATTACAAAATTAGAATGCTTTAATTAATTTGAGATATTCAAGGTGAGCAAATCCATTGTGAATTTAAAAATCGAAGATGATATTATCTTCTCACTAAACTCATTACTATCCTTCAACCTCAAAACTTCTTTCTCTTTTACATTCATCAGAAAATAAAAGTTGTATGACAAATTGCTACATTTTATATGATCGACCTATCAAAAAGATCAGCATTCATCAGATTATCAAAAAATGTCATACAGTACAGTATTCTGGCAACAAAGCTTAAAAGTTCAAAATTTGCCGAAAAAAAATAAGGAGGGGATATCAACCCTCTCTCTTTACTAACGCCCCTTACTGAATGATTTTATCGACAGTAAAGCAACATTTAGTGCGCCATCATGGTTACGAAATATCTAACCCTAGCTCGACATAAAAAGAAGAAAGAGAATTTGCTTTAAAAGTCTTAATACACCGACAAGAATTCTATTTTATTTTTTTTTTTGGGGGGGGAGGTACAGGTTACACTCTACAACGCCCCTCCCCCATGGGTTGGACTGTTAATACGGCGTCCTTTCTTACCATAACAATTTATTATTTGTATCTTCCCCAATAATCGTATCTCCTTCGCATTGATTGCGTAACTGTACCATAGATAGTCATCATTAGTAAGTTAAGGATTACTTATATGTAATTAGAAAAACAATCTCACAACTACAAACCGCAAAAAGATGGGTTTCAAGGCCTTTCTGCAGGTAACAACTGTTGAAGACTGTCTAATTTTAAGTGGTAGATTGTTCCAGTATTTTGAAGCAGATACAAGTAATGTCCCTTCACCGGCTGATGTGCAAGTAACTGCATATGTAAGACGGAGAGGAGCAATGGCTGAACTTAATGCCCTGGCAGGCGTTTATAAATTCAAACAGGTATCTAAATATTGTGGCGCTTGACTACTGAGTATTTTGTAGACAAACAAGAGTAATTAAAAATTAGTTTTTGTTTCAAAGGAAGCCAGTGTAATGATCTCAAGAGTGGCTGATATGGATCGTCCTAGAAACATGAAATATCAAACGGGCTGCCCAATGTTTGTAGCCGTTGCACACGATCCAATTAAGTCGAGGGCACTGGCATACTGATGGGGGGGGGGGGGAGCTTGGGGAGCAGTTGCCCCCAAATAAAATTCTAAAGTGGTTTATTTATAATTCGATACCCGTGATTTACTAATGTTGCTAAAACTACATTTTTTCGGGGTCTTTTTTCACTTTTCTGTAAATTATACTTTTGTATGATGCTTTTTTTTTTAAGGGATTTTTTTTATGATACAGATTTTCTGCTCACCCTCCCCACTCCATTACGCCACTGATCAAGGGAATGGTACAGAATGGTACAGAACGATACAGGATTAAACGGCTTGTATATCCATCTTAAAACGATTATCTTTTAATTGCAATTCCAACGAGATAAAAACAATTACGTAATCATTCTTAAACATCGTATCTGAACCTTTTAAAG
This sequence comes from Strongylocentrotus droebachiensis, assembly GCA_035222895.1. Lineage (NCBI taxonomy): Eukaryota > Metazoa > Echinodermata > Echinoidea > Camarodonta > Strongylocentrotidae > Strongylocentrotus > Strongylocentrotus droebachiensis. The sequence goes on along the minus strand of JAVYIG010017702.1, from coordinate 18,924 downwards.
TGACTTTAAAAAAAATCGCTGTTCAACGGACTTTGGTCAGCCTATGTGGAAAATACATGAAGAAAATATATGCACCATCATTATGTGAAAAGCCGTGGGAAGAGAGATCAATTCAGTGTTTTAAAATCGGATGTGAACTAGTTATCATTGCATCATGTTATATTATATCTGGGGTGGTATTTGTTCCGGCTGTTATGTCAACTTTTTAAAGCATTGTCGTACTTTTTCTTACTTTCATTATATTCCTTTGGATGAAAGGTTTCTGGATTCCAATTTAAACACCCAAAAATTCAATCTTTATTTTGGTCTTTGTAATTCTGTTTTTAGAAAGAAAATGCACGACGACGTTGGTGCTGCCTGTGGTGATATAATGAAACGTATAGAGATATCGAGGCACGTAAAACCTTTGGGTTCTGGGTCTGAAAAAGAAAAGGAATACTTCTCCATTTTTTCCTCCTTCTTCTCGATCTTTTCAGTTTTCCTTCTTCTTCTTCTTCTTCTTCTTCTTCTTCTTCTTCGTCTTCTTCTTCGTTTTCTTCTTCTTTGTTTTCTTCTTCTTCGTTTTCTTCTTGTTCTTGTTGTTCTTGTTGTTCGTTTTCTTCTTCTTCTTGTTCTTGTTCTTCTTCCTTTCCTTCTTCTCCATCTTTTTTCTTCTTCTTCTTCTTCTTGTTTTTGTTCTTGTTCTTCTTCTTCTTCTTGTTCTTGTTCTTGTTCTTCTTGTTATTGTTCTTTTTGTACTTGTTCTTGTTCTTCTTCTACTTCTTCTTCTACTTCTACTTCTTATCTTATTTTTGTCTTTTTGTTGCTTGTCAGAATTTTGTGGTAGACTTTGTAATTTCGAGCGGAAAATCTCTCCAGTGAACTTCCCATAAGCTTTTATGGGCATGATATCGATAGGCAAACAGTGAACCTATACGGATTTAGTACTACATTATTTTGTTTTACCTCCTCGTGCTATTGATGCATTATACTTTAAAAAACTGACCAAAGTCCTTTGTCCTTCCTTTTGCCACCTTTTGATATTTTAGTTCCACGAAACGATTCAGTTATCTGCTTACGAAAGACAAGCAACTTGAGGATTATGGGCTCCTACTTGTTTGCTCACGTGAACAGACCACATTTGATTATTTTCAAATTTAGGAGTATTTTGGTCTGAAATCGCGTGAAATAATCCTAAAATTTGCATTTGTATGGATATAAACCTGCTAGTATTTAAATTTATTGAGGTAGACCAACTCATTGTGTAGACGTGTGCAAGTATACGGTTTAGACAGAGGAGTTTTTCAATAAATAAATAAAAGCTTCGCAGTTTTGTAACAAGCATAGGAATAAAAACTGACCCCTTAAAACTTGGCAAATAAACCTCCATGTGGTATCTCCTTGATAAAACTAATGTTTGGTCATAAAGGCCCGGTCACACAGGGAGGACGCATGGGGAACGCACGGCCAGCGCATTGGAAATTTGCAATTTTGGCCAGTGCGTTGTCGTGCGCGCAACTTTTGTACCAAATGCATAGCGTGTTGCTAGCGCGCTGAGCGCATACAGGGCGCATACAGGGCGCATACAGTGCGCATACAGACCGTACACAGAGCGCACATGATAACAACTTCCACGAATGCACAGCGTGTTGCTAGCGCGCTGGACGAATGGTCCACGCATGCACCGCGTTCTACGACGCACGGTCAGCGCATTGGAAATAAAAAAAAAGGCCGTGTGCCTAACTTTTGTCATAATTTTGGAAAAGCTAGCTAGCTAACACAAAATGCACGGCGTGTAGCTAGCGCGCTGTGCGTATACAGGGCGTGTGCTCCGCGTATGTCTGGCGCTGGTCTAGCGCGCTCCACGCATGTCTGGCGCTGGTCTAGCGCGCTCAACGCACGTCTGGCGTGCCTTTGGCGTGTACATTCATGCGTCGAGCTCCGCGCACACTTTTGAGCATGCTCAAAAAATCCCGACGCACACAGCGAATGACGACGAATGCATAGCGCTGGTCCAGCGTTGGCCCAGCGCGCTCGACGAACGAGTAACGCATGATGACGCACGCCTAGCGAACGACAACGCACTGGCCCAAATTGCAAATTTTCCATGCGCCGGCCGTGCGTCCCCCATGCGTCCTCCCTGTGTGACCGGGCCTTAACCAACACAGCGAGGACATTCATTCAAGTCGCACCGCGAAGCCGCTTTCACACAGCGCTGTGTTGGGCCCGTGTCGGGTCCAAACTACTACTTCGGTGCTATTCTGCATGATTGTTCTCAATACGAGTTTGGCCGAGCCACACCAGGTTGCGCCGAACCAACTCGAGTACCAACTCAGCAACCAAGTGGTCAAAAGTAGTTCTCATCTAGTCATTTTGGTTCTGCCATGTAATTCCCATTTTAATAATCGCGCTCAGACGGACCTTACGTGAAATCAACAAAAATACAATTACATTTCAATTCTGTTTGACTTACTTTAGGTTCAGGCCAATAGTGCACTAGTAAATTTTGACAGGTACACGAAAGAACTCTACTTTTCGTGACTTTGTAGAAATTGACAACAAACTCTTCACTACTGTACCGGTTTAAACTGCTTGTTATATTAAGTACTTTCATTGCCGGGGGGGGGGGGGGTGACCCCTGCCCCGCCCCCTCAAATAAAAATGATGATAATAATGATAATTTTGACTACGCATGTATGAACAATGTGAAAGAGAGTTTCGTTTTTGATCCAAAATATATAATTTAATTTTAAATTTTTAAATTTTGCTTTCCAGATTACTCTTTAGGTTACGCCACACCCCCTCCAACATTTAACGGTACCTCGGCATTTGCACAACCACACAACAGAAGAGATTTTTGTGTACACACAAACTAAATATAAAATCAACAAATCACAATTTACCTCATGCTTTAACTAAAAAAAAAAATCATTTGGTAAATATTGACAAATGACAGTCATAATTCATTTTATTGATAAAACTGGATACCTTTACTATTGACTAAGTTGTTTCTGTGCATGCGGGTGGGGGGGGCTAACCTATTAAACGTACGTTTTGGTACAGATCAAATACAACCTTTAAACGGCCCGAAACTGAAGAGGCAAAACTCAAGCGAGGTTAACATAAATACAATGGACCCTTAGAGCATGTGATAGTACTATTGGCCCAGCTTTCAAAGTTTGGTCAGTAAATGGCCTTCCGTCGACTCCGCTGAATCAGTAGGTTACGCAGACTGGTACCTGACAGGATCTAGGAATTTAAGTTTGTCAACCCCCAACTCTTATTGAAACGGTAAGTTTGAATTTATTGTCTGACATTGTTTATTTCATACGATAAGATCCATGACGTTAAGTTGTTAATGACAATGATAGTAATGTGTTATTTCATAACGCCTGGTGTGGTGTCGATTGATCTCTCTGATTATGTTCTAAAAATTGTAAAAATAGTTTGACTAGGCTGTAATGAACTTAATGATGTTATGACATGAATGATGATTTTAAACAGTTAGTTTGATCAGTTGTATGAATCTGAGGATGGCTTTAGAATTATGTTATGTTTGTTATAAATTGGACCAAACTGGCATTTTCTTAATGTTATTCAATTTTACTGAAACCAGTATGTTGATACTCGAGGGGGGGGGGGGGTGGTGTTAACAATGAGAAGGGGAATAAATGTTGCTCTGATCCCATCCTTAGCGGTTCCGGAGGGTGTTTGAAAATCACACTGTTTTCAAACAGTTTGGTAATCATTTCCTCTCTGTCAATTTTGGACCCACGTCCAAAGTATTCTGTTCTAAGGTCAATTAAATATAATAAGTTATTTTGGAAAATTCGGCATGTCAAGGTCTATGGTGCGATTCGATGGTATGACCTAGTACAAACGTTTTCCCAAGTTTCAGGAGTGTAACAAATAGCAGAGAAGACAAGAAAAAAAATTATAGTAACAAATACAAATACGAAAAAAAGAAACCATCAGCTAATGCCTGTGGATCACCAAAAGAAATCAAGTTTTTTTTAAAGGCTGTTCTCATTAACTGATGGTACAATAGATAAGAACTACCTAAATCCGTTTTAAGGCATTATGATTATAAATATAAATGAATATAAACACAAATATATGCCGTATATATATATACATGTATATTTAAAAGTCATACTTTAAATACAGTTTCTGCTCAGGTATAAAAGATGAGATAAGGGTAGTTCAGCATGTCTCGTGAAAATAGGCCCAATGATTGTTATCTATCTATCTGTTTGGGCGACGGTCGCTGTTTTTAGGGGGGAGGGGAGAAGAAAAAATCCGACCGATCGAATGGCACCTAATAGCAAAACAACATCTTTTGTTTAAAGGCCTGATAGATCGGAGGACCACATAGTATACAAATATACACTGTCTTGAGACAAGTAGATCCACACATAGTATACAAATATTATACTGTCTTGAGAGGTTCTGGTTAAAACTATTGGCCTCGGTGGCTCCAATAGCACTATTTGCTGATGTAATGTCGTACCGAGGGGGTGTTTTGGATGTTCAAACAACCCCCTTGGCAAACAGGGGGGGGGGGTGCTTTTGAATTTTAAAGACAACCTTTATCTGTGTTTTATCTATGTCCCCCCCTTGCAAAAACAAACACAAATGAAGTTTTTTTTTTTTTTTTTTTTTTTTTGGGGGGGGGGGGGAGGGGTGGACGTTGAGGAAAAAAGGAGTGTTCACTACCCTCCCCTCCCCCCGTTGAGTCAAACAAAATTCTCAGCGTATAGTTATTCTATTAGTTATTATTTATTATTCATTCGGCAATTCACAAAAAATATAACAATGTAAATATGAGTAAACAAACATTAAAATAATGTCAATTATAAATGCACAATCTTACTGGAGGTCTTCTGAGTGCATCAGTCGGCTGCCGGGGGAAGCGGAAAGCAAACTTAATCACCGTAACCGTAATGGTCTCTCTTCCCGACCAACTGGTGTACCCAAAGGACCTGCAACATATTGTATAGCATGAAGGTAAATAAAATGTATAACGTGACACCGCAGGAGTTGGAGGTCTAATCCCTCCTGGCCAAATTAGTGCAGATAGGCTTTAAAATAAATGAAATAACTTTGGTCGCGTGAAGAGCTCTCGACCAATCAAGAACCAATACATTTTTGATGAAGGATATAAAACAGACTATTACATTTAGTTTCAAAATTATGCTGTTTGTTTTCGAGAATGGCTGGGAAGTGTGGTACTATAACATATGATGGAAATTCAAAGATGGTATACAATTCTAAAATGTACCTTTTTATATTGTTTTCATTACTTTGAATCGGATGAGGGAGCACATATATTTCTACTTTGGCTCAGCATACACGTAATTGGGTGATTTTAAAGAGGGGGGGGGGGGCAAACTGATAGCAGGGTAAAATATCGGGAGGGGGTCATTTTTTTCAAATCTAGAACTTTAATAGCGAGCCATTTCCCCAAGCTCTTAAATACGAGCTTATCGGCATTTACAGTAGGAGTAAACAAACGATATCCGTTCTACATATTAAATGAATCGTGCCGGTTATATTTAACTACATGTAGCTAACCCGAACTAAAACTGTGAGTTAGGGGAAGATTTGTTTTAAATGAATGAATCAGCAAAAGGGGGCTTACAAGGGGGAGGGGGCGGCAAGTGTAAGAACAAAGCCCCCTCCCTCTTTGCCCTCACCACTCATTTATTCATAGATGACATTGTATCAATCGAAGGGACATAGGAGAACAGAAAATTAATTGCAACATGGTCTAAGAAGGACCCCCCCCTAAAAAAATCGTCTGTTTACCTAACGTTTGATACCAAGTAGGCTATGTTTGTCCACGTACTAAGCCGAAGTAGTATAATGATAGTATCTTATTGATTTTGTTACTCAATGTTTAATTTAATGTTGAATGTTGCTCCATCAAGCAGGTTTAAGTTAACAATATGATAAATTATAAAATATATGATGAAATATATGATATAGCATACATATATGTACAATACTAATTAAAATGGGAAGCGCTTCAAAACGAAGTATATTAAGTATTAAACAAATGTGACTACAATAACTATTATCATTATCATCATAATTATTATCATTATTATTATAACAATATTAAATAATGATATATAAGAGCTACCCTATTATAGTTCCCCTTTTCTATAAATTAGTACAAGCACGAGAATAGCTAAATTAAGACTATATTAGCTGATGTTCAAGACAATATACAATACTGTCAGTGTATAGGTGTTTATTTCGGCTATAATCATTTTGGCATGCCACCCCAATCAAAATGAATGGCTCAGTGGAAGAGTATAGTTAGTTCTCCTCACCGGGAGGTCATGGGTTCGAAACTAAGTCGAGGCTCAAGTGTACACTCAGCTGTAGGCCTCATCGTGCGCCTCATTTCGCAATTTTCCTGTTCAATATTTGTTATCATTGCATTGTATTATTATCTTAATTAGTTTCTGTATCCATTGTGTATTCCGCTTGTAAACAATACAAATTTAAGTTTATAATTCATTAATGATAAAGAATCATTAAATTGAATTGAATAAATATATACTTTCTCCTTCTCAGCAATCAGAATGGGAATAAAATAATATTATTCAACGGACAGCATTTTCTGCTGACTCACACCCAGTGTCCTTGAATTTTACACCCAAATAACATCCGACAAAGTTCACTATGAAACACTATGATCATACTGAAACTCTAATCGCGTATGAGGATCTATATCCGTTTACAAATCGAAGCGATTGTTTTCAAATCCAGTTCGGCCAGGTCTTCGACTTGAACTAGATCGGGCTAGATTTTTATCAGAACTTTCAGAAAGGTTGCAATTCAAGAACTTCTAGAGAATCCATGAAATTACAGTCATGGTTCCATATTAAGTAATGATTTCATGTTAATTAATGGTTTTATCACGATCTTAAAGACAAACAATCAAATCAAGGGCAATGCTTATCTTATGATAAACATTACCATAGAAACCATATTCGAATTACGTAATTTGTCATTATAATGTTCGTACATTTCAAAAGGTGACGCACAGAGTAATAAGGGTTGATTTGGTGGTGGTGGTTATTTAACCTGACTGCTAAGAAAGCATAAATGCTTGTAAGTAAGCAACCAGGCGGCCGACGGCTTTAGGTCCTCTCCGAGGGACCTGGTAATGAGGATTAATGCCTTACCAAAGGGCACTAGCGCATCCGGATTACGAGACCATTGCTCTACCGACTGAGCTATCGCGCCTCCTCTTTGCGAAAGTAGTGGCGATCATTTCTTTTAAAGAATTTATCAATCTCGTACTACAGTGCATTTATTCTGAAGATATTTTTTTATTCTTCTCCAAACTTGCAATTCAAAAGTAAGGTTCAATTTCTGTGGATAAATCCCAAAGAAAAGAAAAGGATTTTTAAGGAGACTGTAGAATTATCCGGCCGGACAGCCAACCCCTACTTAAAAGTCCTCTTTTAATATTTTCCGAGCTAAACGCGTTACACCAAATAACTGATCGTCACTAACATGTTGTTTATTCGCTTTTAAATTAATTCACGTTTCGATCAAAAATGGATATGACACCAATACAATAATAAAGTATTTATCTGACATCCTTGGGGATACTGACTTGGTCCTGTCTGTAGTTTCATGAACCTACATGTTGCCCAGAGAGTGGACGTGTATACAAAGACATTTAATATTGTTGTCCTCGCCGAGACGTATGGACAGCGTAATATTGTCTCTCAAGAACTTATACGTTTCTAGGAGGAAGACCCTGTTTATACTAACATTAATCTTGATAACCATACCATCTTCCTGACCTCGGACAGTTATACGACACAGTATCGACAGCGAGATGTTGTCTCTCATTAATGTTTATGTAGTTGCATGAATGTGTACGTTTCCAGGAGAGTGGAACTGTTTACACGAGCATTTATTCTCTTTTCCATAAAGTCTTCCTGACCAGCTTTCCCATGTCGGATAAGCTGAATGTGGGCAATCCACCGTATCTCATGCATTGTTATTATGTTTTATACGGAAATAAATACTACTACTACTACTACATTGGGTAGACATCTGGAACCGTATGGACAGCTTAATGGCTATGGTTTCATGGACATGTACGTTTGCCGGGGAGTGACCATGTCCACACAAACATTTAAACTTGTTTACCATGCTGTTATTCATTGCACAAAATGTGTGACACTGAAAGTGCAATGACGTACGATATAAGATAAGGGACCGGTCACATTATAATCCCCGATAACTGTAACAAAACAGATGACTACAACTATGAAATCGGCCTTTATTTGACATTTCACGAAAAGTTTTCACAACTATTATGACATTCGATGTTGAACATGATAATAAATGTAAGAGACTCTGAACAGTCATGAACTTCGTTTCCTATTCTCTGTTTGTTTTTATTCAGCGTGTGTGTATTTAGTAAATACCCCTAAATAAAATCTTACAAGAATTGTCAGAGTTAAATAAAGTATTGTCTCTTTGAACTCTGATAGTTCTTGTCATTTTGTTTTCATTATAATATGCGTCTTAAACATGACAAGCAAAGACAGGCGCGTACGCAGGATTTTTTCAAGGGGGGGGGGGGGGGGTTTTAACATTTATAAATCGGCCCGTAACGACTCAGCCGACCGCTGAATAAGCGGGGGGGGGGGGGGGGGTAAGAGGACACTTTTTTTGTTGTTGACATTTTGCTCCGTTGGGGGGGGGGGTAGGGTCACCCCTGTTTTTGGTCAGTCATGGGGATAATTTTTTTTTTTTTTTTTTTTTTAAATAAAAAAAAAAAAAAAAAAAAAAATCCAAAAGGGGGGAGGGGGTTTTAGGGGGGTTTGGGGGGGGGGGGGGTTTATACACATAAAAATACCAAAGGGGGGGGTTAACCCCCCAACCCCCCCCCCTGCGTACGCGCCTGAGCAAAGATAACACACACGCACAATAATATGTCATGAGTTTCCAACACCAAGCAATAAATTGGTGAATGCTTAGTTCTGTTTTGTTCTTTTTTCATCGTTAACCTCTATTATATAAAAGAGCAAGTAAGTCAACATATAGTAATATAAAAACATCTATCTCAATATTATTGCGTTATTTGATTTGATTTATTTCACTTGCAGTTTCACCATCCCAATTTACTGACAGCCAGTCTTTGCCTAGGAAATTTATGATGGCTCATATTTTTTTCTACAATCGTCTTATCTACTAAACTTTATGAATGAGTAATTAAGTCAACATGATTAAACAAATATATCTCTAGTTAAACAAATATGTTTAAACTATTGAAATTTCTCCCAGGAAGCAATACATTATAATAAAAAAAATATATATATCTCTGTCTAGAAATCTTGTCCAGATATTTTATTTATGTACGTGTACATGAATTACAACTGCGCGTAACAAACGACTTGCAGTGTTGACTGAGATCTGTGTTTACTTATGAGATACATAAATGTGAAGCGTATTTCACTTTTGCCTCGTCACAACTGAGCGAGCCTTTATGTGTGCACTTTTAAACATTACTAATCGTAATCGGCATCTAGGGGATTATTGAATGCCTGTTGCTGTAAAGTTATATCGCTACATGTTCTTCAGGGTGGTACTTATATTGTTCTTTTTTATCGTCATTCATAAATACACCACACTATCATAACTTTATAACTCTTGTAATTTCACTTGGGTTTCACTTCCAGTCTGAATTTCCCAATATTCTGACGGTCAGCTTTTGCCCAGTGGATCATGACGTCGCCTCGGTGCTGTGGCATCTTCAACCGGCCGGTAGTCTTCACTGTTCTACTTGCCTTCGCCGTCTTCAACTACTTTGGTGTCCAGGGGCCTTACACGACGGGGATCCTGACCACGCTCCAACGTGAGTTCAAGTTTAAGAGCTCCGAGGTCGGGTTCCTTCTCACCGTCAACGACATCGTCGGGCTCATCGTCGTCACACCGCTGGCCTACCTTGGCGCTAAGAGCCACCGACCACGAATCATCGGCATCCTTATGATCATCTTCTCCATCGGTTGCTTCGTCAGTGCCATCCCGCAGTTCGTTGGCGGGGGCGATGACGGACTGAAAAACGACACCGATCCGATGTTGATGAAGGAGCCGCAGGTGTTTCTATGCGAAGATAACGTCGTTGGTGATGACGATAAGTGCACTGCGGCTGAGGAAGCTGCGTCAGGTGCCCAATATAGCAGAGCGATTTGGTTGTTTCTTGGACAGGCTCTATGTGGCATCGGAGGGGCTGGGTTCTTCCCTCTTGGCATCACCTATATCGATGATGGTGTACCCAAGTCATCGTCTTCAGTGCATGTTGGTAAGTCTTTCATCTGGTTACCATGGTTACATAGTCTGACAAGATCATCTAGGCGGTTCTACAACAATATATGTTTCCTCGACCGCTGCGCCGCGGTCAATATCCTCCCTATTGTTCACTTCATCCCTGGACCAAACAATTTAGTTATACCTAACCCAAACCCTAACCATTTACAATAACCATTTACAATAACCGTAACATTATAACGCCAAACTCAGCTTCAAACCAATATATTTGAAGTGATGACGTCACAACCAGTTGTCGCCCGATCGCCTGGTCACCAGTCAATGATTTGCCCATCCATATTTCTAAAACGTCGCAGGATGATATTATATCAGAAATTGTATTATTCTACTCTAAATTGTATGAAAATAATCCTGTTATTGATGTAGACTTAAATACAATATTAAATGATCCAGATATAAGTAAATTAACCGCTTCAATGTCACAGAAGCTCGAAGGAGAACTCTCCATTGATGAAGTTCATCAAGCACTTATAAATATGAAAATTAATACACCCTCGAATTTGTCAAACGTTTTTGGAAAGAATTATACATATTTTCATTGAGATAACTGAACTCTGCATATTCATCCGGAATGTCCTATACACAGAAGTTAGGAGTCATCTCTTTAATTCCCAAAGGAAAAAAAGATAGACATTATTTGAAAAATTGGAGACCCATATCTTTATTGAACGTGGTGTATAAATTAGGTTCCGCTTGTATAGCAAACAGATTAAAGAACGTACTTCCTTTTCTTATACATGAAAATCAGAAAGGCTTTATTTCAGGGCGCTTCATTGGAGAGAATATCCGTTTGTTATATGATTTATTATTGTATACTGATATCAATGACATTCCTGGTTTATTGCTGCTTATAGATTTCGAAAAAGCATTTGATTCTATTTCTCATGATTTTATTAGAAAAGTATTGCACTTTTTAAAGTTTGGTCCCTCTATTGTAAAATGGGTTAATGTATTCTATGAAAATGCTTAATCCTGTGTATTAATCAATGGACACCTGTCTCCAAGATTTTCAATAGAGCGAGGTTCGTTGTCAAGGAGATCCCATGTCAGCTCTTATCTTTCTATTATGCGCCGAAATACTAGGTCTTTTGTTTAGAAATTCCGATTCCATTGTTGGTTTGAGATTATCTGGTAGACAACTTAAAATAATTCAATACGCAGATGATACTCTTCTAACATTGAACGGGTCAGTAATGAAATTAAACAGTGCATTAAACATTTTAGATAAATATAATGCAATGTCTGGTTTAAATATACAGAAGACACGTGCGATTTGGATTGGAGGATTTAAAAACAAGAAAGATGGTGTTCTTTTGAATAGAAATCTAAATTGGGTGTTTGATGATTATTTCAGATTTTTAGGTATAGATTTTTGTACGGATTTGCCCAAATTGATAATTCACAATTATAATGAAAAATTTAAAGAAATCAAAATTCAAATGACATCGTGGTTAAGGCGATACTTAACTGTTCTTGGAAGAATCACTGTCGTCAAGTCATTGTTGGTATCCAAATTAAACTACCTTTTTTTGTCCCTCCCTAATCCTGGTGAAAATCTTTTGAATGATATAAATGCTCACTTTTATAGATTTATATAGGGGGAGAAACCTGATAAAATAAGTAGAAATCAAATATCACAAAGTTACTAAGACGGAGGGGTTAAAATGATAGATATATACACACATTGCCAATCATTAAAAAAAATCCTGGATTAAGAGATTAGTAATTGGCTCAATAGATAGCAATATCCTCTGTCTTTTGCAATCTTTGTTGCCTGAACTGCAAGATTTAAAATTATATATGGGAAACAATTATTTTCGGGAACTGGCAGGTAAAACAAAGAACTTTTTTTGGAAAGAAATGTTCATGGCTTATAGTACGCTCTTGTCCATGCATTATGAATTTATGATAACATTTCTTGCCAACCCTTATGGAATAATGATTACATTAAAATAGGCAATAGCTCAATATATAATACAAAATTGTGTCAAAATGAGGGATTTCGTTTTGTCAATGATATTTTAGACACAAATGGTGATTTTTGTTCTCTCTGGAACACTTCCAAGAAAAGTATAATATTCAAATAAATTTTCTTTTTTATCGTGGATTATGCGATGCAATTAGACAAGGGTTTAACAATTGTACTATTTTTAACAAGGTGCCACAACCTCTTTTCCCAGATACAATGGCATTCGTTATGAAATGTATTAAAGGATGTTCACATATCTATGCAATTAGAGAAGAAAAGGACTATGTAAAAGTTTTCTTAAATGGAAATGCATTTTCGACCTGAATGATAAGAGATGGGAAACATGTTGTTCTATTGGATTTAATTCTACCATTGATGTGGGCTTACGATGGTTTCAGTTTAAAGTTTTGCAACGCATATTATATACGAATTACGAACGATCTACTGTTTAAAATGAATTTAGTCCCAAGAAAAGAATGTACATTTTGTAATGAACAGATTGAAACAGTTATACATCTGCTATGTGATCTGCTCACAAGAAAATGGTTTCAATTCAGGAATTAGTTTACTTAAAATGATATTTTTTCTGTATTTGTTTTTCTTTCCATGAGTGTCAGAAATGAATTATTGATTTGATAGTTTTCTGTTAACTCAACAGTTCAACAATACTTGTATCTTGAAAAGCCAATTTTATTTATGTTATAAATGTAAATTACCTTGAATATATATTTGTTAATTTGTTTCAAATGAAAATCGATAAAATCCCTGTGGAGGGAAAAATATGGAGAATTTTTCTTTTTTTTTCTAAAAGGAATAAATGTCGGAACATGCCTGACAAAAAGATATGCATCGCGAATATTTTGGTACAATGAGATGAAAGATTTCAACTTCTATTTTAATAATGATGATAATGATGATTTTAATAATAATTATTATAGAAATGATAGTGTAGTATAGATAATGATAGTAATAATATAACATGATAATGATAATAATAAAAAAAAGTAATGATAACAGCTACATCTCCATATCCATCTCAAGGGATGCTCAAGGCGCCTAGTAGTACAATTGTATTATTAAATTGACCCGGCTGCCCTAAGGCGCTTGAAAAGCATTTAGGGAAGACCTTCCTACCCATTTACTACACCGTAGGTGGAAAGTAGTACATGTAGATTAATATCCTTCCAAATTACGTTTTAATTTTTTTAAATATTTTTTTTAAAGGAATTCGCTAACGCCTGCATATTCCTTCCTTATATTCCCCTCACAGCCGCCCTGTTCATGATGGGCAGTCTTTCACCGGTCTTCGCCTTCAGCGTCAGTGCTTTTAGTCTCGGCCTCCACTCAGACTTCTATAGGATCGATGTCGACGAGCTCGGCTACGATGACAAAGATCCTCGCTGGATCGGGGCCTGGTGGCTGGGCTATATCGTCTACGGTGCCGTACTTCTTCTCGCTAGCATACCTTTCTTCTTCTTTCCAAAGGTTCTTTTTTTTAATATCTTATTTAAGTAATAATTGTTCTATCTGACCTTGCACACCGTCCGTGTCAAGGGCTGGAGTTACAAATCCTACAAAACAATAATAAGTCCAAACTCTAGTTGGACACAGATAAAGTTAAGTTCTGATCATGTGATTGCATTGTAAAAGAGACAGTGTGGAATCGATCAGAAAAGGTTGATCATCTAGCATATAGGTATTGGTGTGTACTGCTAGGTTCTGGTATCATCAAAATTATAAGAAATTTGACCCGGTTTTGGTAAAGTTACAAGCACTGTACACAGAAAGATGTATATGAGACTACACAAACATTTTGCATAAAAATCCGTCCCGGTTTGTATGCTGTTACATGTCATATTTAGTATATTAAAGTAGATATTAATTTCATTGATTTTAAAAACTAACTTTATTTTCATTATTGCAAAGTTGAAACTTTGATTCGAAAAGGTTATCAAAATTCAATGCTTGGAAACATTCGAAGTAATGATTATTATAAATTACAAAACGCCTAAATACAGCCCGGCATCGCACCTGAATAGCTCTCCGAACGCTGCTGAGATGTGTGAGATCACAGTATGGACATGATTTGCACAAGCAGACGATGTCTCATGACATCTCACACATTTTCAGTGCCTGTTTTCTTCTCCATTTTCTCTTGCAGTTCTTTCTCTTACTTCACTACCGTCGGGCTAAATGTATAATCTATTGCCTCACTCTAAACCCCGCGCATGGTTTTTATTTTGATGACAAATGCAGCGATACAAAAATAAAGGAATCTGTCGCTTGTAAACAAAATAAGACGCCATTGTATATTCAGCTCGGCCCCCCCCCCCCCCACTCAGTGTTATTTAGGGTACGCATATGCGTGTTCCAACCGACCCCCCCTTTTCAGCAAAAGTCCGGTGTGTAAATTCAATACGGCTCGACCTTTTTCTTTTGTATACGAGCCTTTTTCAGCACCCCCCTTTTCAGCAAAAGTCCGGTGTGTAAAGTCAATACGGGTCGACCTTTTTCTTTTGTTACGAAAAGGACATTTTGGCAACACGCATGCGGTCATTTCGGAACCTGAGTGGGGGGGGGGGGGTGGGGGCCGGGCTCCAAAGCAGCTGGGGTATACGAGAGATTCGCCGGAAAAATAACGATGTTTTAATGACGTCACTATATGGACCAATACTGCCCAAGCAGACGACATCCCATAAAGAATGAACATTATTGCAAAGCTATTATTTGTCAAATTATAATGAGTTTAGTATATATAAATGTAATGGCATGTCAAACTATTCAAAAAGGGATATGACCCGATTCTGATAACTAAAATCTTTTGCTTGTAAATACGGATAGGGGTTAATTAACAATCAAAGAAACTAGACTTTCAAATTGAAAACCCCCCGGAATGATACTAAGGACGGCATTTGTTCCCATCTTGGAACGCCGCACATACCGCGATGCGTGCAGCTGAATATACAATGGCGTCTTATTTTGTTTACAAGCGACAGGTTCCTCAGCAGCGTTCGGAGAGCTCTTCAGGTGCTATGCCGGGGCTGTATTTAAGCGTTTTTGTAATTTATAATAATCATTACTTCGAATGTTTCCAAGCATTGAATTTTGATAACCTTGTCGAATCAAAGTTTCAACTTTGCAATAATGAACATAAAATTATTAATTCAATGAATATCTACTTTAATTAACCCCCTATCCTGTGTATTTACAAGCAAAAGATTTTAGTTATCAGAATCGGGTCATATTCCCTTTTGAATGGTTTGAAATGCCATTACATTTATATACACTAAACCAGGCCTTCTCAACTAGTTTATTAGAAGCGCCAAACTAAAATGAATTGAAGTTGAAGTGCCAACCTGTATCTTTGGTGACTGTGTTACGAGGGAGCGTAGCAACCGAGCCGATACCGGGTGGGGTCCAGGGGGCAAAGCCCCCGGAAGCTAGTGGATTTTAGGGCTTTTTTGAGGCCCAGATGTGGCATTTTTTACACCTTTTTGTTCCATAAAACATCAATCATAATTTCATATTGATGTGAATTAATTAGTACAATTCCTGGCTAAAATCTACACTGGAAGTTAATTTATAATTATGTAGTTATTTTGGTGCAATAAACACGGAAAATGTCAAAATGAAGTGAAAATCAAACAAACAAAATGGCTTGCTTACATTTTGGGCTCAAATTCGACTGCGACTTTTTGATTTTTCTGAGTTTTTTTTATTTTAAAATAAATTGTTTTAATGTTGTTCTTTCTTTAGTTTTTAATTTTAATTTTTTATTAATTTGTTGGAACAGCCGGGCGCCACTCTGACTGACCGCAAGCGCCACGAGTGGCGCGCGCGCCGCCAGTTGAGAAGGCCTGCACTAAACTCATTATAATTTGAGAAATAATAGCTTTGCAATTATGTTCATTCTTTATTGGATGTCGTCTGCTTGGGCAGTATTGGTCCATACAGTGACGTCATTAAAACATCGTTATTTTTCCGGCGAATATCTCGTATATCCCAGATGCTATGGAGGTGGTTGTATTTTTATTTTTTATAAATCACCCGATATGTAGTTGACCTAAAACTTGTACGATGGCCATCTGTTAGCTTACCAGTTTCTAGTGATGCATTAGTTGACATATTTGTGATTTTTTTTTTTAATTTCCACTTGAAGGCATTCAAAGAGCCATGCTTTTCAGGAACATTTTTTATCTGATGTTCTTCCACACTTGCATAATAACAATGATAATGCTCACAAACTAATGTTCTCAACCTTCTCTTTAAACACAATTCCATAAAGTCGCAAGCGGAGCCTAAATCTGTCAGTCTCTGTGCTGTCTCCGTATATAGCCTCCTAGTTCAGACTCTCTGTTATCCGTTACGACTGTCAACACCCCGCATGATCTGAGTTTAGATTAGGCAAAGAAATCTTTTTAAAAGGGTTATCATGGAGCTAATGAAGACGAGAAATGGGTAGTTTCGTCAAGCCATCGTGTTGCATCATGGACCTACTGAGAATAACTCCTTGGTTGCACCGTAGGTCCATGGTTGCACCGTTGCACCAAGAAATGCTCCCGTCAGTCGGTCCATCGTGTATTGTGCCATGTTGCACATGCGAGGTGAAGAAAGTAACCGAAGCGATTTGACTTTTACCAAACAAATATCACTCCACAGGAATGGCCTCATCTTAAACTTGAAGGGACAAAAGAGGAGTTGAAGGAAATGAACATCCCGCTCGACCGAGAGAACTCGTCTTCTCCCAACATCTATATGATGAAGGAGATGATGCCGAAGGAGGGGACATCCATAATGGACCTCATCAAAGGTATCAAACACTATGAACATGACGGACAAAGATAGAGGACAACATAATTTTATACAGTTCCATTCTACCCTCAACAATTGCTGTG
Organism: Strongylocentrotus droebachiensis; assembly: GCA_035222895.1. Classification (NCBI taxonomy): domain Eukaryota; kingdom Metazoa; phylum Echinodermata; class Echinoidea; order Camarodonta; family Strongylocentrotidae; genus Strongylocentrotus; species Strongylocentrotus droebachiensis. The sequence goes on along the minus strand of JAVYIG010017702.1, from coordinate 1,713 downwards.
GTAGACAAAGGAACATCCCTTCACTGCTATTATGTAAACATGTGTAGAACAGGTGAATATGCATGTAACACCTGTTCTACACATTTTTATATCATAGCAGTGAAGGGACGTTCCTTTATCTACCACAGCAATTGTTGAGGGTAGAATGGAACTGTATATTTTGTCCTCTTTCTTTGTCCGTCATGTTCATAGTGAAAGATCATGAGCACAATGGCTAAAGCTCCAGTCACACCGTCGAGACTGACGGAAAACCGATAATCGGCCTGCCAAAGAAAAGTTATATAACCCCGAAACGGACAAAGATTTTATTGTATATTGGTCGATTTGTTTGTCAATGTGACTGGGGTATATTAGTTTCTAAAAGCAACGGAGAGCTTACAAAAAGTTGTCATTACTATATATGATTCATGATTTATCTGTTGTCTAATTGGTTTGAAATCATTGCATTCATGTGCCAGCAATGATCATTTTCGACATATAAAATTGAACGCTCTTCTGTTTTGTTGATGATGATGATGATAATGATAAGGATAATAGCTTCTCGTATAAGACCGCTATCCACCTCTGCTCGGCGTTCACGGCACACGCTCGAAAATTCCCCCCCCCCCCTCCCCCTCTTCAATGTCCTAAGTCAATTTACATTTATAAATCAAGAGTATCCTCTCCATTAGTATCCTCGCTAGTTCATAATCATTTTTGAGGCATGGTTCCCTTTAATGTCCCTTTAATAGTCACTTAGACTTTCGAGAAATCAACTCAAGAGAAATCTCAATACCCCATTTTATATATCACACCGAAGTTATTTTCTGATTACATAACACGGCACTCGTACATGTCAACAGGTGATGGATAAAGCCATTGAAATTGCCATATAGACTAATTTTATCGAAATTCTTTCCGACCGCGTTAGTTTATTATTCCTTCTTCGTTTTTCTTTAATTTTTGTCACAGGTTATATCAAGGCCATGAGTCGCCTGTTGACGAACTCACCTATGTCACATGCCTTCTCGCCGTGAGCGCTGAACTCGCTCAAATGTCGGGATTCTTCTCATTCGTGGGCCGTTACATCCAAACCCAGTATGACGTCACACCTGCCGTCACGTCGATTATTCTCGGTAGGTGTAAGGCTAGTCTAGGGAAGGGGCGGATCCGGGACTTGTGAAAGGTGGTCGGGGCGGAGTGGGGGGGGGGGGGGGGGGGGGGGGAGGTATTCCCAATTAAGTTTGTTTGTATTAAAGGGGGTGGGGTAGGAAGTATTGGCCGGGGGTGTCCCCCTCTCATACCCGCCACTGGTTTGGACATTGAAGGATGACGTTTTCGTTAGAGCCTCCCCCCTCTCTTTTTCCCCCTTCATTTTCGTTCTTCAATTCTGGGCACTATGTTCCTCCATTATTTGCTACTGTGTGATGAGTGTAACGCGGTAAATACAATACAAAGGTATATAGATCGTGTTATCTTTTCTCACTTTTTAATTTGTTTTCATCACCCCTCCCCCTCCTTCGATTGAATGGAAAATTGCATCATCTGTGTACTCCAAGCTTTCATAACATTTATTTTCAATATTTCAACATTTTCCGTACATGGTATCAGATCTGTAGTATTAATTGACGAGGGCATGTGCCTTTACTCCTACCCCCTACATGGCTATATTCTGCATGGTAGGGACAAATTAATGTATATTATTATTAATAGCCATTACTTCCATAGGCAATA
>JAVYIG010017701.1:0-24771 GCA_035222895.1 Strongylocentrotus droebachiensis | reverse complement strand
TCATATCGTCTTCATCATAATTATATACGACAGTCAAGATGAAAATTTAGTGATTACACTGGCATTTGATGGAGCAACCTTCATATTAAAGGGTGGTTGGATGTCCCATTTGAGTAAGAGGTTAAGAGAGAGAGAGAGAGAGAGAGCGAGCATGGAAAAGGGGGGGGGGGGGGGCGGGTGGGTGCCATTCTCATGGATACAGGAGTAATGCATTTTAGAGATGAAAGAAGAGTCAGAGTTATTGTTAAAGATTATAGAGATTTTCGAAAATTTGTCTTTATTCAAGAAAAATTGATAATTAGCATGAACCACACAAGAATCCTAATTTTATTGTATAAATTTTGCAACACGTATACATGTATTTGCCTCTCCATTGCCACATACATGTATCGTGTAGATATCAAGTAAGCTACACGTATTTACCAAAAATCTTGGCGGTATTTAATGAAACGAAAATCATGCATGACCTGACACCATAACTAGTGCCATCAAAATGATAAAAGCTCGATGATCACGTCATTCTCTTGTAGACTTCCGTTGCCAGATGAAATGACTTCTCCAAGGTAGGCTTATGAATACACTACCCCACCCACATACTTCTACCTGTCTAGCTTCTTTAAAAAAGACGGGAAATACTTGGCTAATTGAGTCTGCATGTTCTTGGAGGGGCCGGGTCCTTTCTGAAGGGCAGCTGCGTGGTACCTAGGGGTAGCAATCGAGAAGCCAGAAAAACAGTCGGTTTTTCGTGTTATCATCAAAGAGAGATGGTTTGCAAGTTTCACTGCTGTACTGGAAGACAGAAACTTCTCTGGTCTTGCAGATCCTCGCTTATGATGCGTATGATATCTGCAAATAATAAAACGAGAAGAAATGTTGAATGTGCCGTGCCGGGTGAGGATAGTGGCATTTTTCTCTATTATGAAAAGGAATATCTACATAGAAAACTGGGACTAGAAGACGATATATATAGTCCCATACAGTTGTAGCGAAAAGCATATAGAATGTAAAATATTTAGTAAAATAAAAAAAGAAATGTGTAAAACAGAAGCTGTAGTTGAGTTAGAGATTGAATAATAAGTTAACTCACCTGCATGTTTATGGTCTGAAGGAGTATTCGTCGGAGCGGGCATCACAGGGCTAAATTCTGGGATACCACTGAAAGAGTAGTTAGATTGAGATAAGTGATTATTACAAGTTTATTCAATGTATAAAATTGTAATACCCTATTGGAATTTATTTTTGTAGAAGATCCTTCGAATATACATTACAAATCTTAACAAGTTTGTGAACGTTTCAGAATGTGTTTGTAAACGAATAAGAGCTTGTTTTTTAAATGTGGATGTTATTATAACAATAGGATCCTTATAAATACTAGTGCAATTTTATAGAACAAGTTTTCACTACACACATGTAGGTATGTCGACTCAATAGGGGTGCGATCATCAAGTCATTATTTACAGATTGAGAGCTCACTGGAAACGTGCAAATTTAAAGTCTTCCGTATCAGGACAATAACCCCCCCGGAAAATTACCCCCTAGGACAATTACCCCCCGAAAAAATTCAGAGTGGACTTCCCCTTTAATGAACAGGGGGAGGGGGAGGGGGTATCGTCATCGGGGGGGGGGGGGGGGGGTAACTGTCCTAGGGGTTATTTTCAGGAGTAGTGGTAATTGTCCTTTGGCTAGTCTTCTATTACGTTGTAACTTAAGAGAAACATAATTGCAAAAGTTTGATATAAATCGGAAAAATAATAAGGAAGTTATGAATGTTTGAAATATGAAATCGCTAAATTCTATGTGAATCACCAAGTATCAAATTGGTCAATGGGTCAGTCATGGCAATATGGATTGCGATTTATTCTCCCGTGTATTAAAATATAATTTTATTTCTGTTTCTTCTTTGGGGCATTACTCAAAATACATACTTTTGCCTATAAAATTCATGAAATGATTGGGACAAGGATTAATCTTGATGTATACAGTTTGCATTTTTTCAGAACCCGGATTAATCAGATGACCCGTCTGATTGATTAGTAAAATTCTGAGAAGATATTAACTTAATCTATCGATAATATACTATAATGTCACCACCATTTCATGAAAAGAGGCAAGAACAATTTTCTTACTTTGTGGGCAACATTGTATTATGGAAACCATGTCATTATGTCCTCCAAAAACAAGAGATATTTCCAAATTTTAAAAATTTACATTTTTAATATCATTTTGTTCGTCAACTTGGAAGACTTTTGTCAGGCATTACATTACGGTGACATTACCGATTCTGATATTTTAAAATTCCCATATGAAATAAGATTAGCCTACAACTAAAACTGTAGCACCTACACATCTCTTTTAGGCATTTCTGGTAAATATCCAAGGCGAGCTTCTTTTCATCCGAACTGTAAGAGGCAGCTTCCGGTATGGATCCCAAGTCTAAAAGAATGGCTTCAAACAAGTGCCAGTTGCCTGCCAGGTCATGTATGTCTTTAATCAACATGATTGTCTTTCCGGGAAGTCGTCGTTGTAGATCATCCTTCAATGTTGTTGGTTGATTTGCTGAAGAAAAATTTACCAAGGCTACGGGGTAGGTTGTGTCGATCACTTTGACTTGGGTTGAAAGTCTATCAGATGAGGTGTCGACTTTCGGTGAGGCCTGTGAGACTTGTGTGGTGTCGGAAGCACCAGAAGCCATTTGGGTTTTAGGTGCCTCCACTTCAGCGATGGGTAGGGGATGACTGGGTACCTTCCGAGGAATTCAGTGAGCCGTGAGAGGTCTTGAGCTGGCATTTTAGCTAGATTGTTGCATTGGATGACGCATTTAGAGCACTGGAAGGTGGTTGGCTGAGACTTCTTGAAGACGTCCATCATCAGTGCCATCTTGGTGTTAGAATTGAAGCTCGTCATGGAGTGAACAACAACTGCAACACGGTCAGGTCCTGTCAAAATATATGTAAATTCTATGAATAATTCTAAATTAATATTGTAGCCATATATATATAAATACAGGTATATACAAATGACGTCATGATCACCGGATGGATCACAACAAAATAGAGATGGTAACTTTGGTCGACTTTCAACTTAAGGGTTAACAATAAGCTATAGTACCTGACATAAAGATTATCCTCGTCTGTGTTTAGGACAATTCATCAAATAAACTGATGAAAAGAGACATAGCAAGTTTAAAACAGCATGATTATTGAATCACTATTAAAATACCCTCAACATCAATAGAGATCCTCGTTAATGGATGAAGAGCGCCATCTTTTTTCCACTGTTTGTAGAGATTCAGTCTCACCCCCCTGAAAGGGAAAGTCCCCCGCCGTGAACAAATCTCCGCTGTGCATGTACATACGAGATCATGGATAATGGCAAATGTCCTATCCTTCTTTTTGAAATACTTTTTGATTCTCTTCAATTTCACCTTTTCAAAAACATAATAAAAATGTAAACAGTGTATGAAAATTTAAAGCGTTAGTTTGTGAAAAGTTTGTATTTGTAGTAACTTAAAAAGTAGTGAAATTCTGTATCTATCTCTCTCTCCTTCCATTCCTGGTTTTTCCTTTATGCGCTTAGAAATGTAGTTACTCTTAAGCACCTACGAGCTACGCGCACTGGAGTCATTTACATACTTAGTCTGGAGAAAAGTGTAAATTGTACAAGACTTTCCATGCACTTGCACAATTATAAGACCCCACACTACTGTTACAACGCCTAGTACGTGTGTCCAAGAACAGAACAAGAAAAGGTGCAGTGGTCATCACTCTGCCTCTGGCGCCTCGGGTTCGAACCTAATTACGTCTATCGGATAATCCTGTAAATTTAAGATAGTTCCAGATCTTGATAACTGTAAGCCCAGCTGACTATCCCTTAAAACCCCCACCTCTCTCACACCCAAAGTCCCCCTGCCAAGCAAAAGCCCAAATACACACTCTCACGCACCCCAGTCCTTCACAGGGTACATGGCGGGGAGAAAATTACCGATTCGGTAGACTTTCAGAGGCCTTCCTGTGGTTGATAATGACATTTTTTTTGTCAGTCTAAGCTGACTCATTGGACTCTGCACTGTAGCGATCTGTCATCATTTACAACAGCCCATGTAAACTCATATAAAACAAATATCTTAACTATGATCACTCAGAATGACTCACCATAAATCCTCTTGAGTGTGGGTTAGGAGCTTGCTGTACTTGGCGCTTGCTACGTCAGTAATGGAGTTACGACCTTGTGAAATTGAATGCAACAGAACGACGGCATCGTAGGTCTCTCCAGGCTGGAAGGACTGTAAGTCTTGTTGGGTGAGTTTCACAAAGACGCAACTAAAATCACCATTCTCAAGCTTAATTTGTTCAATTAACTGATCTGAAGAAGTTTCAGTCGACACGGAGAGAAATGCAATAACAATTTTGTTCCCGCTCGCCATGATGACCTTCTTGACCCGCAGTTTAATAAGAAGTCAGTGCGGATAGCTTGCTAGCTGAAGCATCTATTGCGTCGACAATAAAGATCAACGTCAGAATGTTGATTGAGGGTTACTTGCAAGTTTGTAATACGATGTGGGAGCTGGAAAAACCCACTGCCCTTATCATTGTGTACAAATATGGTCACGTCTGTCTGAGCGGTGCTTCGCCCCAAGTATAGAGCATGCGCAGTAATTTGTCTGCAAAGGACAGCAGTTCAGGAATAGCTTAGCACAAAGCACTTGGTAATTATATAGGGCATTTCGTGCACGGCAACAAAATCTATTTGGAGTTAAAGTTATTTTCTTGTTATGATTGCACAATGTAGTTGGGAACACCCACTTAATGTTTACTCATGCTGTCATTGGTCCGGGAGGTCTTTAGCTCACGCATGCGCAGTGATTTACCTGCATAAGCCACACCTCCATAAAGCAGTATTCTCCTTATAACAAGTAAATATGTGTATCTCCACTTACGAGAATAAAGAGGGAGTCTATCCTTTTTCATGGCCATTCTATGTTCCAAATCTTTGTCTGACTTAATGAGTGCCTTAAAACCAAAACAATGTTTAACGTGGATATTTCAATCGATTTCCCAAGGATATCGCAAATCATCATCCAATAAAAATCTAAATTAAATCATTTTTTGCGCTAAAAAAATGACACGTGGATCGATCATGCGAAGCCCACACAATGACAAATCATTACAATTTTGTTTTCGCGTGACTCTTATCATTGGATTTAATTATGTATAGTTTGATATATGAATTATAAGTTAATATCAAAAATTTACTTGAAAATATTAAATATCAGTCCTTTATAAGAATCTATAATTACAATTACTGCACATGTACTATTAAATGAGCCTACTGAAAGTTAAACTGGAAGTTGATATTGGTCTTGATGACGACTTTGATGTGTCATGTTCTTGATAACGAACCTAGCTGTTAACTCTTTTAAATCCAACAAGTGGATATTGCAATTTTGATATATACTTTGTTTATATTTTCTGTTGACAGTTTGCAGGAATATTATCAGCACCACCATGTGTTTGATGATCGTCCAATCAGGAAGCTGCTCTCAAACACACTTTCGTGAAAGATGCTGCAGAACCTGCGCCGAAGTCAGGAAAGCGGTTTCCTTTTGCGCATGTAATCTGTAGAACTTTGGGACAGTACTGAATGTTATATGTCTCCATCCCCTCATACTTAGATAAAAGCGTAAATATAAAAATGGCAGCTGAGGAATTCGATGGAGTGTGTAAATGAGTAACAGACCCAAGACCTTTTGCGAAACATTATTTTCAGATTTGTAAATTATTTGTATGTTTAATCGTTACCCCGTTCAACATTTTGATTTGTTTATATAAATTATACTGTTTCTTGAGAATTGTTGTTATATATTATACTGTTACAATGCCGCTGTATGATTTCTTGTGTGTAGTTACAAGGTTTCCACGAGATACCCCCCCACAAATCACATGCACACACACAAGACACACACTCAAGCGAACACGCACATACACGCACGCCACAGCAACCCACACACACGCAACCACACGCTCCCCCACACACAGACAAATCTGTTTGGATGATAGAAAATCACAGTCCATACTAATTAACTGTATGATTTTGTATGGTCGCATGTTGTTCGTATTGTTTTTAGGAGGCAATTGATTGGAATTTAAAGACCTTTAGATTTTGTCTTTTCTATGATTCTTGAGTATAAAGTACACGTGAAAATAAGTTATATATGATTGAATTAAAAAATATCTACCTGTTTCAAAAACCTTAAACTTTATGTTTGTTATTTTGTATAAACAAAATAAATTGTCTACGCCATTCTTATTGAATACAACAAGTGGATTGACATGTTAAACAAACCATTAGGAACGTCATGATCATAAAACAGAATTCATTTTGGACACCCACACTCACACGCACATCCAGACTCTTACATGTATATAAACAATTAAAGGTAATGATGTATCTTGCATAAGTTCGTTCTTTGGTCTTTCCAACTTTTTAACCGCTGGTGAAAATAACGCATTTTAAGAATACATCATTTTAGACTTTAAGGGCAACCCAACCTTTGTAATAAGTTCATTTGTATGAAATTCAGAAAACATAAGAGAAACAAAAGAGCGGAAGTTTTAAGTAAATTGGACGAATAATAAGAAAGTTATTAATGTTTTAAATATGAGATCACTAAATCTTAGCGAATTTGGTCAATGCGTTGTGACATAGCCATGGATAGCTCCCTAGTTTGTCATGTACACAAATATTATTCATTTTTGTTTTTCTCCTTGTGCCCTCTCTCTTGGGGCACTATTCAAAATATATTATGGATATCATATTGTTAAAGGTCTTCTGAAAAGAAAAGATCCTCGCTATTCATGCATTTTGAAGAAAAGCAACAAGAAAATATAGTAATTTTGTGCATTGAAAACAAATGGGAAAAGTTGCCCGGCACTGCGTCACAGTGACATTACTGATTCAGTCAATTCGAAGTACAAATACGTATAGTGGATTACAACTTTTTAAAAATCCCATTGCTTTCATACTCTTTGTCCGATTTTATTCAATATTTCACACCAATCTACCTGTCTGCTTTCTTTGAGTGTATTGTTATATTGTTTGGATTTTCATTTAACAATGGAAGGTTAATGGACTTGAAGCAGTCCATCCCCGGGATAACAGGTGGAGTCATTGTAACACCCCGTTCTGTACCGACACCTGAAATATCAAACACTAGCACTTTCATTCTCTTTCGCTGTTCTCACGAGACTTCAGCAGTCGTCTCGATTACATATCCCTTAGAAACAAAATATTAAAGATAAAGGTGAGTTCTGGTAATGCGATTGCATTGTGAAAGAAAAGGTGTGGAATGGATCAGAAACAGTTGATCATGTAGCATGTAAGTATTGGTGTGCACTGCAAGGTTCTGGAGTCATCAAAATCATAATAAATTTGGCCGAGTCTTGGTAAAGTAACAAGCACTGTACACAGAAAGCTATATATGGGACAGCACACATGGTGTCGGGGCTAGTACTACCTTGATTTCCTTGTCTTTCTATGCTCATTCCTCAGCCAGTATACATTTCTTCCAAAATTGTTTGGCGCATGTCATTTATTTGTAATCTTGAACATTCAGTGTAAGTTTCGTTTAATTCTGTGAGAATTAATTTTCTTTTTTTTTACCAGAACTGGAGTTTATCTTTAACATGATTAATCTCAGGTCTGTGTCAACTTGAAGAAATCGACCAATATCTTTGAAATGATGCAGGTTTGTAGAATAAATCAACGTCCACAACGAGACCGTAAACCATTGAAGTGTATTTATTGATACGAAGAGCACATAGCGATGATGAAAATACAACTATTATGGGCAGGGTGTTCGTGACCTACTTGCAACTTCACAATGTTAACGGCGCCAAACGTAACGAAAGACACCGCACCCATTATTGTAAAAAATGTCAACCTATGTTAGTTATTACTACTACTACGTTATACATCTATCCTATTGGCTATTGCTGCTTGCAAATACCAGAGCAGAGCATTAATGTATACACGCTAAACGAAAAACGGTAAACAAACAAACAAACAAACAAAGGAGTTAAAGAAATCAATACTAAAGAAGTCATGAACGTGATTGATAGGTTAAAGTTTTCCTAGAAGTTATGAATATTACATTTTAAAAGCGTTACCAATATATAAGTCCCTTTTGGAAGATATACAGAGAAAAAAACAAATCAACGAACCAACCAACGAAGAAAGTTGATTTATTAAATGAAAAATTACAGAAGGTCTGTAAAATATATCATATAGAACATGTACAACATTGCCGTTTACCGTAGTTTCTCATTCATAAAAAACACAAAACACAATTGTAACTTTTGAGTAAAGCCTATACCAATGAAACGATTTTCAGTGGAATTTGTAAGTTTGCTTAACAAACAATTATATAGAATGCAATCGCCAAGACCCATAAGAATTCAACTTGTAGGCAATTTTAAAAACCCAATAATGACTATAGAAATCATGTTCGGAATTATTCATGTCACATTCATTTCCCACAAATTCACTAAGTGACACATTATACTATATGAAATGCCTTATGTTGATTTCTCGAAAGTCTGTTATAGTCAATCACCAACTGTATTATACGGGGTATAGCTACATCAGTGTGGTGTACTCATATCGTCTTCATCATAATTATATACGACAGTCAAGATGAAAATGTAGTGATTACACTGGCATTTCATGGTGCAGCCTTTGGTAGGAAAGGGTGGTTGGATGTCCCATTTGAGTAAGAGGTTAGGAGAGAGAGAGAGAGAGAGAGAGAGCGAGCATGACCAAAGGGAGGGGGGGTGGGGGGGGGGGGGGTTGGTGTCATTCTCATTGATACAGGAGTAATGAATTTTAGAGATGAAAGAAGAGTCAGAGTTATTGTTAAAGATTATAGAGATTTCCAAAAATTTGTCTTTATTCAAGAAAAATTGATTATTAGCATGAACTTCACAAGAATCCTAATTTGTTTGTATACATTTTGCAACACGTATACATGTACTTGCCTCTCCATTGCCACATACATGTATCGTGTAGATATTAATCAAGCTACACGTATTTACAAAAAATCTTGGCGGTATTTAATGACACAAAAATCATGCATGTACTGACACCATAACTAGTACCATCAGCATGATAAAAGCACCATTCTCTTACTAGACTTCAATTGCCAGACGAAAGGACTTCTCAAAGGTAGGCCTAAGAATCCACTATCCCATCCACGTACTTCTACCAGCCTAGCTTCTTAATAAAAGACGGGACAAACTTTGATAATTGAGTTTGAATGTTCTTGAAGAAACTGGGTCCCTTCTGAAGGCCAGCTGCGTGGTATCTTTTGTTGCAATCGAGAAGCCAGAAAACCAGTCGATTTTTCGTGTTATCATCAAAGAGAGATGGTCTGCAAGATTCACTGCTGTACTGGAAGACAGAAACTTCTGTGGTCTTGTCGATCTCGCTTATCCTGCGTATGGTATCTGCAAATAATAAAACGAGAAGAAATGTTGAATATGCCGTAACGGGTAAGGATAGTGGCATTTTTCTCTATTATCAAAAGGAATATCTACATAGAAAACTGGGACTAGAAGACGATATATATAGTCCCATACATGTAGCGAAAGCATATAGAATGTAAAATATTAGTAAAATAATAAAAGAAATGTGTAAAACGGAAGCTGTAGTTGAGTCATCATCTACCTTTATAGATTGAATAATAAGTTAACTCACCTGCATGTTTATGGTCTGAAGGAGTATTCGTCGGAGCGGGCATCAACATGGCTAAATTCTGGGGTACCACTAAAAGGTAGTAAGATTGAGATAAGTGATTATTAGACCCCTTGCAACAAGTTTATGCAATGTATAAAATTGTAATACCCTATTGGAATTCATTTTTTGTAGAAGATTCTTCGAACATACATTAAAAATATTAACAAGTATGTGAACGTTTTAGAATTTGTTTATAAACGAATAAGAGCTTGTTTTTTAAATGTGGATGTTATTATAACAATATATCCTAATAAATACTAGTGAAATTCTATAGAACAAGTTTTCACTATACACATGTAGGTATGTCGACTCAATATAGAGGTGCGATCATCATGTCATTATTTACAGATTGAGAGCTCACTGGAACGTGCAAATTTAAAGTCTTCTGTATCGGGACAATAACCCCCCGAAAAAAACTTCTCCCCCAAGGACAATAACACCCCGGAATATTACCCCCTAGGACAATTACCCCCCTCGTGGACAATTACCCCCGAAAAAAAATCAGGGTGGACTTCCCGTTTAATGGGGGGGGGGGGGTAATTGTCCTAGGGGGTTATTTTCAGGGGTGGAGGTAATTGTCCTTGGGGTAGTTTTCCGGGGGTAATTTCCCGGGGTTGATTGCCCAGGGGGTAATTGTACTAGAACCAAAGTCTTCTATTACGTTGTAACTTAAGGGAAACAGAATTGCGAAAGTTTGATATAAATCGGAAAAATAATAAGGAAGTTATAAATGTTTGAAATATGAGATCACTAAATCTATGTGAATCGCAAAGTAACAAATTGGTCAATGGATCAGTCATGGCAATATGGATTGTGATTTATTCTCACTATGAACATGACGGACAAAGAAAGAGGACAAAAATGTACAGTTCCTTATTCTACCCTCAACAATTGCTGTGGTAGATAAAGGAACATCCCTTTACTGCTATTATGTAAACATGTGTAGAACAGGTGAATTTGCATGTGACACCGTGTAGTAAAATATAATTTATTTTTGTTTCTTCTTCTAAGCGCCTTCTTCTTTGGGGCATTACTCAAAAGGCATACTTTTGCCTATACAATTCTGAAATGATTGTGACAAGGATTAATCTTAATATATAAATTTTGCATTTTCTCAGAAATCGGATTAATCAAATGACCCTTCTAATTCTAAGTATAATTCTGAGAAGATATAAACTTAATCTATCAATAATATACTATAATGTCACCAAAAGAGGCAAGAGCAATTTTTCCGTTATGGGCAACATTGTATTAGGAAAAACCGTATCCGGACACCTACCCCCTGGACAACTCCCCCGGATAACCACCCCAGTCAACTACCCCCTAGGACAACTACCCCTAGGGCAACCACCCTCTAGGACGACTACCCCCAGGACAACTACCCCTAGAACAATAACCGCTAGGACAACTACCCCCGGACAACCACCCCAGACGAGTACCCCCGGACAACTACCCCATAAGATAATTGTCCGGGGGTAGTTGTCCTAGAGGATGGTTGTCGTAGGGGGTAGTTGTCCGGGGGTAGTTGTACGGGTGAGTAGTTGTCCTAGAGGGTAGTTTTTGGGGTTAGTTGTCCTAGGGGCTAGTTGCCCTAAGGGGTGGTTGCCGTAGGGGGTAGTTGTCCTAGGGGGTAGTCGACTGGGGGCGGTTATCCGGGAATGGATGTCCAGGGGGTAGGTGTCCTAGAACCAGGAAAACCATATCATTTTGTCCTCTCAAAGAAAAAGATTGTTCGAAATGTTGTAGGATTGAAGTTGTCCTAGGGAGTAGTCGACTGGGGGTGGTTATCCGGGAATGGATGTCCAGGGGGTAGGTGTCCCAGTACCTGGAAAACCATATCATTTTGTCCTCTCAAAGAAAAAGATCCTTCAAAATGTTGTAGGATTTAAATTGTTAATATCATTTTGTTTGTCAACTTGGAAGATTTTTGTCAGGCATTACATCACGGTGACATTACCGATTCTGACATTTAAAAATTCCAATATGTAATGAGATTAGCCTACAACTAAAACTGTAACACCTACACATCTCTTTTAGGCATTTCTTGAAAAAAATCAAGGCGTCTTTGTATTCAACCGAACTGTAAGATGCAGCTTCCGGTAATGATCCCAAGTCTACAAGAATGGCTTCAAACAAGTGCCAGTTGCTTGCCAGGTCATGTATGTCTTTAATCAACATGATTGTCTTTCCGGGAAGTTGTCGTTGTAGATCATCCTGCAATTTTTCGGGTTGATTTGCTGAAGAAAGATTGACCAAGGCTATGGGGTAGGTTGTGTCGATCACTTTGTCTCGGACGGCATATCTATCCGGTGAAGTGTCGACTTTCGGTGAGGCATGTGAGAATTGTGCGGTGTCGGAAGAACGTGCGCCAAGTTGTGACGTACTAGTAGCCATGTTCTGAAGGTTACCATCTCCCACACTGGCGGATGATGTGCTTGTCATTGAAGTTTGGCTTTTAGTAGGTTGCGTCGGAGCAACTTCTGAACGGAGACCAACTTCTAAAGGGTCAACAGGAGAACCACTATCAATCGAGATTGTTGGGGCATTCGTGGAGCGGCCAACATCTGTCTGAGACATTGAACTGGTGTCAGTAGAACTCAAAGAAGAAGCCATACTTTGATCTCCTTTGGTAGCACTAGCAGAAACAGAAATGCTTTGTGGATTATCACTAGTCCCGATTCTATCTATTTTATCCGCAGAGGGCGTTGTGGTCAGGGTTGAATGTGCCTCATCTACAGGGATGGGTAGAGGATGATCACGTACCTTCCCGAGGAATTCAGTGAGTCGTGAGAGGTCTTCAGCTCGCATTTCAGCTAGATTGTTGCATTGGATTACGCATTTAGAGCACTGGAAGGTGGTTGGCTGGGACTTCTTGAAGACCAACATCAGTGCCATCTTGGTGTTAGAATTGAAGCTCGTCATGGAGTGAACAACAACTGCAACACGGTCAGGTCCTGTCAAAATATATGTAAATTCTATGAATAATTCTAAACTCATATTCTAGCCTTAGATACATAAATACATGCATATACAAATGACGTTATGAGTTGACCCCCGGATAGATCACAGAAAGTAGAGATGGTCAAAATATTTGGTGACTTTAAACATAATGGTTAACAGGTGGCTTATCTACCTGACATAGATTTTCCTGGACTGTTCAATTCATCAAATAAAATGAAAAATAAATAGCGAGTTGAATACGGGATGATTATAGAATTACTATTAAAATACCCCGCAAAGTTAATAAAGATCCATGTCAATGGGTGAAGAGCGCCCTCTTTCTTCCACTGTTTGTGGAGATACAGTATGAGGTTATTCAAATACCAATCTTGAAATCCGGAAAAGATCCGACTCAAGTGACCTCTTATAGGCCGATTTCGTTGATATCAACATTCTCTAAAATTATGGAAAAAATGATAAAAAATCGCCTGACGTGGTTTCTAGAAAAAAACAGACTATTAAATCCTATTCAATCTGGCTTCCGCAAATATAGGAATGTCAAAGATCACTTAGTGAGATTGGAGACGGACATACATATATCCTTGAAAAGTAAAAAATATACCGTAGCGGTCTTTCTTGATTTAGAAAAAGCATATGATTCGCTATGGAAAACAGGTCTACTAAGAAAATTATCTATCTTAGGCATTGGTGGAAAAATGTTACTTTTTATAAAAGCATTTCTATTGAGTAGGATTTCTAATGTGAGGATAAATAACTATATGTCTCGCCACTACACGTTAGAAAATGGAATCCCGCAAGGAAGTTCATTAAGTCCTTTATTATTTACTTTAATGTTAAATGATCTCAAGATAAATGTAAGTGATGTTAAATTATCTTGCTATGCTGATGACATTGCAATCTGGTGTTCAAATAAGGATTTAGAGCTGGCCCGCAGGAAATTACAAGAGGCCCTGCATGAGCTTGAGATATGGTGTTGGACGTGGAAGTTAAACTTTTCCCCTACCAAATCTGCAGTATTAGTCTTTACCAACAAACAAAAGAAAGATATTCTTCTACAAATAAAAGGACATAATCTGCCTATATGCGAGCAGTATAAGTTCCTTGGTGTGAGGTTTGACTCCAATTTAACTTGGTCTGTCCATATAGATTCTATCATTGATAAATGTAAGAAAAGAATAAACTTGCTACGTTGTGTCTCCGGCACCCCCTGGGGAAGTAAGTATGAGATTTTGATGATGATTTATAAAGGACTTACCCTATCCATTTTGGACTATGGGAGTGAAATGTATGATTCTGCTTGTATATCTTTAACAAAAAAACTTGACTCTATCCAATACAGAGCCTTAAAAATTATTACAGGCACAATACACAATGTGTCCTTGGAGGCTTTACAAGTTTTGACCGGGGAGCTGCCTCTGAGATATCGTAGAAGGTTGTTAAATGATAACTTTCGAGTTTATTTACTGTCTAGTACTTTAAACCACCCAACAAAAGAAGTATTGGGTGATGACTATGATTTAAATAACTTAGAATGGAAGATAGGAGAAGGACCTTTTAAACTGCGATCCTTTAGAGACGAAGTAGTGGTGGAAGGGCAAACCAACTTATTGCCGAAAATCCCAGAATGGCGGTTAGCACGACCACAAGTGTCTTTCGAACACCATGGCAAAGTGCAAAAAAAGGAAATGCCTCCATTTGAAATAAAATCGATTGTTCTAGATAGCATTGGAAATTCATGGAATGGGTTTTTACATATATATACAGATGGTTCTAAACTCGAGGATGGGAAGACAGGAGCCGCATTTTATGTGTCTCATTATAATGTGGTGAAATTTTTTAGATTATCCCATGTCTGTATTATGAGAGCAGAACTAGTGGCCATACTAATGGCACTAGAGTGGATTAATACATTTATTGAATCCTCTTCGGTGGTAATTTTTAGCGACGCTTTGTCAGCTTTACAAATGATCGATTCATACTTTATTAGATGTGCTATTGTAAATGAAATTTTATCCATAATTAATATTTTGCAGTTTAAGGATGTTTGTGTTGCTTTTGAATGGATTCCGTCACATTGCGATATTAGGGGCAATGAGATCGTAGATCGGGCTGCCAAAAAAGGAGCCATGAAAAGGTGTATAGACATAGTTATACCAAATACAAGAAGTGAATTGGCAGCCTCTCGTTTGATCCATTATAACAAATTATGGCAAGCAGAATGGGACAATGCAGAACACGGTAGATTTTTATATGCTTTACATAGCGACGTTTCAAAGCCCATACATAGACAAGGCCTATCTCGCAGAGAAGAATGCTTGATACAACAACTAAGAGTAGGTAACTGTAGTTTAAATTATTACCTTTTTCAAATTAACCAACACGATACTGGTCTTTGTGAAGTTTGTCAAGAAGATGAAACAATTAAACATTTTATTTTCTATTGTACAAAATACGACAAAGATAGACGTCTCTTAAAAGAAAGGATTAAATTGAACAACCCCAATCTGAAACAATTATTGATGTCTAACCCAATTTTTACTCGTGAATTATTGGGTTACATACGATACTAATCGTTTTAGATAGCTTTTAAAGCTATCAGGGATCCCCTTAACTTATGTCGATCCTGTAATAATATATAAAATGAAGTATTTGCGGTTTTTCCATGAACAATTGCAACTAACTCCCATCTCGCCTTTTATGTGCATTTTATGCAATTTTAATATTGCAGCTTTTTTTTTTTTTTTTTTTTTTTTTTTAAACCATATCACTATTAATTTCATTTCACCAAGGAAAGTCGCTCGTGGGCTTGATTTCCGAAGCCCACGCCAAAGCTATACACGAAATTGACTGGCGCAAATAATCTTTGAGATTGAAGAGCGCCATCTAAACGAAGAACCAACCAACAACCAGTTTGAACCCGCACGCTGGAAGGGGAAATCCTATGAGGAAATCCCAAGGTGAACAAATAAATGATGTGCACGTTCGTACGAGATCATGGATAATGGCGAATATCCTATTCTTCTTTTTTGCAATACCTTTGGCATGATTCTCTTAAATTTCATTTTTCAAAAAATTATAATCATATAAATTTTAAAGCTTTATTATGTTTAAAGTTTATATTTGTAGTAACTGTAGAAATAGTAAAATTGTATATCTGTATCACTCTTCTGTCATTCCTGTTTCTTCATTTCTGCGTTGAGAAATCACAGTGACCCTTTTAGTACCTACGAGCTACGCGCACATGAGCCATTTACTCAATACCTAAATCGTAGAAGATTTCGCATGCACTTAAATACGTACATTGAGATAATTTTTTTCCTGTTGTTATATTTTAAGAAGCAGTTATCAAATATTTTCTTTCTGAAATATCAAGCCTTCGTATTAGCCATTCTCACGCACTATTGCCCAACGATCGAATGCGAAAGCGTCATATGCGCTGCCATTTGATTGAATCGTTCTCCCTTCTCAGTAGACCGTCTATGGTTTAAGCTTTCTGTTATACGCAAAATCTTTCGTAGTAGGTCCATGGTAAAACATTGTTTTTAGTGCAGATTCTAAAAGGACTGTATCAAAAGATACCACACACCTTCTCTTGTTCCGTTCTTGGTAACACAGTAGTATGGAGTCTTGAGTGATGAAATTATGAGTGTGTGTGTTACCTTTTAAGACAGCCCTTTTAGAAAAGGCTTATGCAATGAAAACAATGTTCTACTATGGACAGATTTTGCGTACAACGGAGTGCTTAAAGGGCAATTCCACTCCAAAAATAACTCACTTTCAAAAGAAGCAGAACAATCAAACCAGTCAAAAAAGAGTTTGAGCAAATCGGATAACTAATAAGAAAAAAGGTGTAGTGCCTATTATATCTGATAATCCTCTAGATTCAAGATCGCCCCAGACCTTGATAACTGTATGAATATCCCTTAAAAAACCTCATCTCTCTCACCCAAAGTCCCCCTGCCAAACGAATGCCTAAATACACACACTCAAGCACACCCCACCCCTTTTCCCCGCCCAAACAGGAAACATGGTGGAGAGGAAATTACAGTTTCTGTAGACATTTCGAGCTCTTACCGTGGTTGATAATGACATTATTTTTGTGTGGTCTGTCTCATGTTTCGCCAGTCAGAATCAGCGATTTTGTATGTTCATATCGAACCGCACTATACGAACGTGATTTGCGGGATGTCGCGTTTATCAACTCGTCACGAGTCTCTGCGCAGCTGCTTTGCGCAGTTTGACCCGGGAAGCAGACAGTTGCTCGGAGGTCGACTAGGGCGCTCGTTTTTTCTTCTTGCAGTAGCACGTTAAATTAGCATGTGCACGCGATGAAAAAACAACAGTTTGCATTATACGTAAACAATGAACAATTCAAAGAACAATGAACGTTGGACGAGCACGCAGGCATGCTTTTACAACAATATGACACAGCACCCAGCGTGCGCTATTTCTCCGAACCGGAATTACCCTGGGAAGGTCCGATATGTATGTGTGTTTCAAAACAGTTTTGCGTTTATCATCTCTTAGAATTTGATGCTTGCTCTATTTACAACAACCCATGTAAAGTCATATGCAACATATATCTGAAGTATAATCACTCAGAATGACTCACCATAAATCCTCTTGAGTGTGGGTAGGAGCTTGCTGTACTTGGCGTCTGCTACGTCAGTGATGGAGTTACGACCTTGTGAAATTGAATGTAACAGAACGACGGCATCGTAGGTCTCTCCAGGCTGGAACGACTGTAAGTCTCGTTGGGTGAGTTTCACAAAGACGCATCTGAAATCATCATTCTCGCGCTTGATTTGTTCAATTAACTGATCTGTAGATTTTTCCGTCGAAACGGAGAGTAAAGCGATGACAATTTTGTTCCCGCTCGCCATGATGAACTTCTGCCCGTCGTTGGTTGCAAAGTCAGTGCGGATAGCTTGCGAGCTAAACATCTTTTGCGTCGCATTAAGATCAACGTCGGAGCGTTGATCGAGGGTAACTTGCAAGTTTGTAATTCGATTTGGGAACTGGAAAAACCCACTGCCTTGTCATTGTGTACAAATATGGTCACGTCCGTATGGGCGGTGCTAAGCTCAAGTATTGAGCATGCGCGGTAATGTGTCTGCAAGTGCCAGCAGTTAATAGCTTAGCAAAAGGTACCTACGGTTATATGGGGCATTTTGCATGGCAACACAATCTATTTGGAAATTGAGGCGTTTTGTGGTTGTGATTTCACAATGTAGTTTGGAAAAACCCATTTTATTGTCATTGTTTCGCCATGCTCTCATCGGCCTGGGAGGTACTTTGGCTCACGCAGGCGCAGTGATATACCTGCATAAGCCACACCTCCATAAAGCAGTATTCTCCTTATAAACGACGCCATCACATACATTTATGAACGTGTGTATCTCCGCTTCCGAAAGCGAGTTTACCCTAATTCTTGGCTATTCTAGATATCAATCTCACGGTTAAGCAAATACCTTTCAAATAAAAAGCCAAAACAAACAAACAACAAAAAATAACGGGTAATTAATAAGTTCCTCATCTGAAATACTTTGTTCATTTTTGCGAAATCAGGAATAACTTAGTAACGCTTGGCTGCAGATAACATTTAGGATAAACTACAATTCACATATTTCTGTTTTAAATTTGTTGCAAACTCCTGTAGAGATATACAATTAATAGGAACATGGCGACAATCTCCGAAAGTGACCTGCTGGAGGAAATAAGAGAGATTCGCGATATCGTTCAAGATTACAAGCCAGGTAAAAACGTCACCCTTCCCGACAAGATTTCCTTTCCCGAAAACCTCTTCATTGGATTGTTTGGAAGAACTGGGTGCGGAAAAAGTTCTCTGATAAATTCCCTAAAGTTTGCAGCTCAGGGACGTTTGAGAAAGTCGCAATGGATTGAAGTAGCAAGTCAGGAGAAAGCAGGGGGTCATACCATGTTCAGAAAGATCGCCAATTTGACCCAATGCATCTACGTCATTGATAACCGAGGACTAGACAACCCGAGTGCAGAAGAAGTTCATGCTGAAATAGCAGCACAACTTGGTGAGTATTTTTTTTTTTTCGTTGTTTGTTTTTTCTTTCGTATGTCTGTTACATGTGCTTTTCTCTAAGCTCCATGAGCACCAAAAGGTGGACCTGTGCGCTATACAAGTAGCCACTATTATTATTATTATTATTATTATAAAGGTAGCCACAGTATTTTTTTCATTCCTAATACAGTCCATCAAATAAGTCCATCAAATCATCTTGACGGGTTTCTGTCTTCATTTTTTTTTTTTAGACGGAAACCGAGGCTACAGTGAACAGGTCCAATGGTTAGGTGAAGAAGTACAAGGGTTCGATATCCCGGCAGTTGATCGGAAGAAAGGGCACCCAATAACATGTGCTGTTTTCGTGTTCAGGTAGGCCTGTTAACAATTGCAATTAATTTTTAATTTATGTTGATTCAGATACACAGAATGTTCATTTATAATTTAAAGGCAGATATTGCCAGCAGCTGTTATATAATTCTGGCTTCGATACTGCAAGCGTGTGATAATTCATGACCTATGTGAGAACCTACCCAAATGTGGATGGCGTTCATCAGTGGGATTGGGGCAGTGTTGTTCCCCCCCCCCCCCCCTCTCTGTGCCACTAAACCTAAGCGTATACATAATAACATTCACTTTGCTAATTTGCATAAGAAAATTTGTTCCTAAAGCTATGGTCACAAATCAGAGCAGCGACCGACCGATCAGTAGCCTGCTCGGTCGCTGCTGGAATTTAGGCATCGCCCAGCGATTAGGTCGGTGCCGGGCGGCGACCGCCCAGGCACTGAGCGTATTTTGGGCGGCGAGTGAAAAGTGAGCAGGCGCCGCCCAAATTTTAACTCCGTGCTAAAACTTCAGCGGCGACCGAGCGATGCCCTAAAAACGAGCGGTGCCTGGGCGGCCGCCGCTCGGTGACCGGGCAGCCGCCTGGCAGAATTGGTTAAAAACTCGCCGCTCGGCCGCCGAGCAGGCTACTTTTGGGTAATGTGACCATAGTATTAAGGACAAATTACGTAATTTCGTGTATACTGGGACGTGTTTACTCAATCTTGACGAAAAGCACATGCACTGCAGTCAGAAATTGATACTATATGGAAGTACAGGCACCCGACATCCAGACATTTCAGCTATTTCTGGTCATACTTTAAGTGTTATGAGAGCATTTGAAGAGCCTCCTTTCAAGGAAAATTGCTATCATGATGATGTTCCTCTAAACTGACATTAAAAGATTAGAAATTTACAATTTAATTATTTCTCACCTTTCCAGAAATCCAATCTTGATAGCAAACTACTATCAAAGAAGTAGACTTGTGAAAGTTTGAGTGAAATCGGACAAAAAATCTGAAAATTATGAAGTTTTGAAAGTTGTAATCTCTACAATGCAGGTATATGTGCCTTTTCAAAATGGCTGATCGGTAATGTCTCTGTGAAGTTGTACCGGACAACTTTCCCATTTGTTTAGACACACAAACTATAACGTCGCAATTAAAAAAAAAATGTATGACTCAGGAGGATCTATTTTCTATAGAGGACCTATAATAATACATTATTCATAATATCTTTTGCGTTTTGAGATTATTATCTCTTATTTATTTCAAACATTCATAACTTTCTTATTAATGGTCCGATTTATTTCGAACTTTCGTACACATGGACTTATTACGAGGGTTGTATTGCCCATTAAGAACAGCCATGAGAAATTCAGTTGAGGTAATTCCCAAACTGTACATAGTTTCGAACAAATAATCAAGTTACTGATTAACAAGTTTAAAGCTGACCCTTTTTTCTATTCTCTTCTTTCTAATAGCGCTATTCATGACATCAAATCAGATTTTGCTGGGCTCAATCACTTGGTTGATTTTCTGCACCGTCGCCAAGGTAAAATTAAAATAATTTGTCTTTTTTTTAAATCCCATGTTATACCAACATTTTCTTTTTGACAAAATAATAATGAAATAAATATATTTTTCCACAATAGTCAAATTGTTATCTCATAAAATGGGAATTAAGTTTAAAATCTTAATTTTTCGATGTGTATAGTGGTTGATATATATATATATATATTAAATATACATGAAGACAGTTGAATAACGAAACAAGCCATATCCAAATGAAAATCAATATTATGTATGACTATTATTTTTTCATCACCAAAATAAATCCATGTCTCGTATCATATTTCTGTTCTTTGTAAACTTTGTCTGATCCTTTATTTTACATGTGAGCGAAATAAACATCCATGTTGAACGATATCATACTTTCAATATCGTTCTAAATGTGACGTAGGGTTCCATAAACTGAAAATATATTAGGTGCAAAATGTACACCATCTTAAATAATGTTCAACGCCTCTGGTCGTACTCAAAACAAAGAAGTTGTTGTGTTAATAGATTTGTTTGTCTTTTCTCCTCGTCTTATTATCATGCATTGCAGGGTGTTACCCCGTTGCCGTCATCACCCACGTTGACGTAGCCGAGCGAAACGACATCGACATCCTGCTCGCTGTTCTCCGGGTCTCAGGCATCGGCGATATCTACGAGGTGGCCAACATCACCAATGATAAGACCAAACTAGATGCGCAGTACCAACTGAATCTTCTGAACCTGATCGAGAGATGCATCACCATTGGAGATGATACAGCTGTCTTCAAGCACTACCAGCGTGTGGAGCTGGAGCAGAAGAAGGACAAAGCGAAGATGGGTCCGACAGAGAAACCAGTGCCAACAGCAAAGGTATCTCATCAAGGGGCTCAAAGTGTCAAGAGGACGGAGAAGAGTCAGGAGTGGGAAATGGTGGAGGGGGAAAGAAGAGAGGTCGAACAACTCAAGAACGACCTTGAGAAGAGAAGTATGGAGCTGGAACTCCTGGAGCGGGATCATAAGATGAAGATGGAGTTTGAGAAGCAGCAGCATGAGCTTCATATGGAGCGACAGAAGCTGGAGTCCCGCGAGATGCAACTCCAGGAAGAAGAGCGGGAACGTCGGTTCCAAGAACAGTTGCGGAAAATAGAGGCTGACAAACGTGAAGAGCTCATGCGCATCATGGAGGCCAACAGATCTAAGGGTCATGGATTCCGACCAGTAATTAATATCCCTGGCTGCCCAATACAGTGATCAAATATTCTAGAATTATTATAACTATTTGGCATAATGCGCCATATTTGTGGCATAAATTGGTTGGAATAGCACCTAACTAGTATAAATATCGTTCTTAATTTCTCTTGACCGTTAACAAAGCAAAAACAAAATACTTTGTCGATAGGTCCTTCTATGCTCTGCTCTACGTTAGTGGAATTCTCTTCCAGCTTCCCTTCGTTGCATCTCTGATATTACCTTGTTTAGATCAAAATTTAAAACCAACCTAATGGAAAAGGCATATTCAACCATGAACCTACTTAAACCTAGTTCTTAAATAGTGACCTTAACTTGCTATCTTACGTTTGATAATTTCTCTTTTGTTCTCTTGTTATTTCTCTGTTTAATTTTACTTCCATCAATTTATATATATTTATACGACGTTATATATTTCGTAAAGTGAATTTCATCTACTCTGAATGGGCCATGAAATAAAAATGAAGTAATTGATGAATCCAGTGATAGATGGGCTATGTAGCACTACTTTGTTACGAGTTGTAGTACATTGGTGAACTAAAGTATTAAGACACACTGATCTTCTCCGTGTAGGAATTAGTGAATAATAATTTCAATGTTTCTTGTGTTAATTTGCTAAGCCTGTGACAAATGTTAAAAAAATTAATTGAGAAAAAAGGGTCACAAAGTTTTGCGAAAAGCCAAGCAAGTCTTTTGAAATTTCAATTTTCCGGCTGCATATTTTGAATAGGGTGGTCATAGGATAATTGAATGTGGAGTACCACAAGGGTTAAATTTAGGACCATTAGTATTTGTTATCTTTATGAACTACTTACCGAACTGTCTTTAAAATTGTGCTATTTCATTATATGCCTAGGATATCTGCCTTTATTATGCTAGTAATATTCTACAAGATATTGAAAATCATTTGAATGAAGACTTACGGAATATTTCTGCTTGTCTTTCATGTAATCGGTTGGCATTAATGTGAAACAATGCTAATCGGAACTTAAAAACAGAATTCGTGGGAAATATCTAGATCTTGTTATTGATAACATAAAACTGAATCAGTTTACTGTGTGTAAATACCTTGGGAAATACATTGATAACTCGTTAGATTGGGATAAACATGTGAAACATTTGTGTAAAAGTACTGTGAAGAATTTGTATTTGTTAAAACAAATAAGACATTGCATCTCGCAAAAACCCGCATTACTTTTTTATAAGTCAATCGCTCAAAGTAAATTGGATTATTGTGATGTTGTTTGAAATAATACGAAGAAACAAAATATTCAAAAAAACCCGGATTATCTTTTAGGTAAATTTAATTTTAAATACACTTCCTATAGCTTAAGAAATGCTCCTTGTATATTTACTTTACCAAGAATTAAAACGTGCTTCACAAAGAAAAGTTCAAGTTAGTATGGTGCAAAACTATGTAATGAATTGCTGGTAGAAACTAAATATAAATCAACTTACTATACTTTCAAAAGGAGTTCATAATATTCATAATATCATGCTTGACTTTTAAAAGCAAACAAAAACAACTGATTTGTTTTTTAAATATTTTTTCTTTTCGTTTTATTTTTCTAAATTAGGGCTTGTTTGAATTTCGCGCCTTCTAACCTATTTGTATATATATATATATATATATATATATATATATATATACGTGTATGTTTTATTTAACTTTGTATGTTAACCATGTTAATCTATAATTTATGTTGCTTTGTAGAATTGGGATTGCGTTTTATATACACGGCCTTACTGAAGAACAGCCATTGGCTGAAGTATACCACCGTGCTAAAATAAAATAAACCCCATTCAATTTGTATTGATTTCAGCATAAATTGAATTGTCATACATTTGATAATATTAAAATTTGAAGGAAAAAAGACTGAAAAACTCTATGCAGAGTCATTGACCAGTTGACGAAATGACTTAAGTCATCTTACACGTCCAATATAGTTGAAAGGAGAATGGTTTATGAAAAGGAGCAAGTGAGAAAGTGAAGAGAGGGAGGGGGCATAGAGAGGCAAGAGAAGGAGAGAGAGAGAGAGAGAAAAAGAGAGAGAGAGAGATTTTCTTTGAATTCATTGATTTGCCCTGTTGGTGGTAGTGTAGTCTGCAGGCATAGACCCTAATTTGAGATTTGTCCACAATTCCTAACATTTTGAGCACAGCCTAGATCAATCGGGCTAAAGTAGCTGGATTACAGGCTAGGCGTTGTGGCGTAGCCTGTAATCCAGCTAACAATGGAAATTACAAACTGATTCAGCCGAGGACGCAGGTTCGAAACTGAGTCACGTCTTTCGGATGGTGACGTTTAAAGGCATCGTTTACCAATGTTAAATCTGAGATGGACGGCCCTACGTGTTATCAAAGTCTGTGATATCATGGACCCTACCACAGATGGACTAATAATAAGAGTCTTTCTTTGCGCTTTGTTTCCATCGACACCGGGGGGGGGGGGGGTGATTGTACGTCCTTCCCCCCTAACCTATATTTCTGGGGTGTATTACCCCCATCTCCCTGCTATCTATACGCCCTTGATTGCAATGAAGAAGAAAATAACATGGAAGTGATACAAAATGAGTGATAGTGTTAGAATCAAATAATCAACATTTCTTTGAATAAGAAATACTTGACCATAAATCAACTTTAGAATTTATGAAATCTCTATTATAGTGTTTGATATCTGAAACAAATTAGTCTAATTAGACGTTAGTGTTTACAAATTTGACTGTAGTTTATTTGGAAGGCTGTAATCCATAAACACAATGTTTCACTAAAAGAAGAATATTGCAAGGTTGTCCCATTTCCCAATACCTGTTTTTATTTGTCATTAAGACAGTGGCTTTTTTATGAGACGGAAAGAAAATATTAAGCGCATTTCAG
>JAVYIG010017700.1:0-24782 GCA_035222895.1 Strongylocentrotus droebachiensis | reverse complement strand
TACAAGGCTGTTTATTTCAACAAAGGTGTGTTAGTGAAATCACAGGATTCACTTGTTCTTTTGAACTATTTTCCTGTAGGTCCTTCACCCAGGTATCTATGAGAGTGTCCATCTAGATCTGAGGATTATTAATGTCTTTGCCAGAATACTGAACCTAATTCCTGGTCTCCATTGGCTCAGCCCTGTGGACCTTGTGGATGAGTTTGAATCTCTTATGAAAAATCAAGTAAGTCAAGTACCCTGTCTCCATTTTAGCCCAATTGTGCATAGGTGTATGGGAACATTTTCACAAAGGAGGAGTGGGGGGGGGGGGGGGGGGGGTGTAAGCCTTTTGCCTGCTTATCAACTTTTCAGTTTCTAAACCAAGCACATAACATTTTTTGAGACTTTTTTGTAGTAAAATTAAAGAAATTACTTATTCAGGCACCTCCAGCCCAAATATTTGGGACTATCAAGGCTCCTTGCTGCTCAAATTAGAGGTGGTAGCTGCCTTAATGTATTGGAACTTTAAAAATCCAGGGGGGGGGGCTGCAGCTGCCCCTAGCCCCTTTCACTTTGCCTATGAAAGTGTGTAGAGTCCGAGGGTGACCTGATACACAGTTCATAGCCCTGTTACATAAAGAGGTACAATCAATTGTAACTCTCTAGAACAGTAGCAACAACAACAACAAACAAAATACATTATAACTACAACTTGTTTTTGGCAAGCATCCTTTATCAATGGTAAGGGATTTAGAATTTATCTTAAATCTTAAATTTATTGGTATTTATATAACCACAAATTCCATGGACTCTATTTACAATTCACCCATTGATTCAGTTATATGACCTCTCATGTTTCCTTCCAGATAAACCTCAAGCTAGAAGCAGAAAACCTTGAGAGATTTCATCAAAACTTTTCTGAAGTGCCTCATGTAAGAATACCTCAACCAGTGTGGCCGTTTGTCACTAATGAGATCCTAGTTGAAACATTTGAGGTAAGAAAGCATCCGTGTGGATCATTATCTTTTACATTTGGTGAAATTGATGCTGTGTTGCTCTGTGGTTAATACATTTCATAACAAGATGTAGCCTTTGTGTAAAAGATGAATTTAGATTGATATAAAACAGATATGAAGAAAATCTTGGAATCCATTTCAGAAATTCAATGTAAATGATATAACACTGTTCAATAATGGAAAATAAATATTTTGATAGTATGTGTAACTGTCAAATATGAAATTCAAGTACATTTGTGTGAATATTTATAATTCTTCGATATTCATGAACAAAAACATGGTGGATCATTTTTATGCCTCCGTTACGAAGTAGCCGGAGGCATTATGTTTTCGGGTTGTCCGTCCGTCCGTACGTACGTACGTACGTCCGTACGTCCCATTCTCGTGATCGCGTTATCTCAAGAACCAACTGATGGATTCCCGCCAAACTTAGGTCATGTATGTATCTTGCAGAGCCAATGAACTGATTAGATTTTGGGGTTGCGAGATCCAAGGTCAAAGGTTACAGGGCTCATTATATAAGCAAAATAGCTCGTGATCGCGTTATCTCAAGAACCAACTGATGGATTCCCGCCAAACTTGGGTCATGTATGTATCTTGCAGAGCCAATGAACTGATTAGATTTTGGGGTCGCGAGATCCAAGGTCAAAGGTCACAGGGTTCATTATGTATGCAAAATAGCTTGTGATTGCGTTATCTCAAGACCCCATTGATGGATTCCTGCCAAACTTGGGTCATGTATGTATCTTGCAGAGCCAATGAACTGATTAGATTTTGGGGTCGCGAGATCTAAGGTCAAAGGTCACAGGGTTCATTATGTATGCAAAATAGCTTGTGATTGCGTTATCTCAAGAACCCATCAATGGATTCCCGCCAAACTTGGGTCATGTATTTATCTTGCAGAGCCAATGAACGGATTAAATTTCGGGGTAACGAGGTCAAATGTCAAAGGTCACAGGGCTCATTATGTATGCAAAAATAGCTCGCTTCTGTTTTGGTTTGTAAAATTGCTCCATGGCGGAGGCATCATTTTCGACTGCGCGCGGTCGAAGGTCCATCTAGTTTTTTTGTATTTACCTCATTTGAAGGTTAGACAAATTTACTACTGTTTTCTTTTTCTCTGTTTGAATTTGATCTTTTACACAATTTTTTAGAGTGGTCAGAGTATATCAGCATTTATATCCTGCGATCCTGACAACCAAGATGAGAAAGGCATTAAGAAGATCCTTGCTCAAATGGGAGTAGATGTGATTTTGAAGATGGTGAGTAATACTATCACAGAATATATCAATAATAACTTGATATGATCAATATGAGAACAAAAAATGAACATAGTCGAAATGGGAATAAATGCATAAAGAGTGAGAGTAGTAGGAACATTGTGTATGACACTAAAATAATGCTAGTGTGTTGGCAGACTATATGGGGTTGACAATAAGTGACTTTTCTCTGCAAATTGCATTGAAAAGTTTTTTCAATCTTTTTTGGTTTTGGGGGTTATCTCGACCAATTCTATTGATTGCTCTTGTGTCAAAGCCTAAAATATTATGATAAACATTTTAAATCTTGTTACACAACCCAAACCAACTGTATTGTTTGTCTCTTTATAGACCTGGGCCCCGTCTTACAAAGAGTTGATATCAATCGCAACTTATTTGCGATTGATATCAATCGCAACTATGTACATAAGAGATAGGAGACTGCAAAGTTGTGATTGGTTGTAGGGCTTGCGATTAATTTGGATCAATCGCAACTCTTTGTAAGACGGGGCCTTGGAGATAAAATGAGACTGTCTCTCACAATGTCTGGGTAGTAACCCCTTCCTCCTCCTTGCTTTCATCCATCTAGGTCTTTGTGGATAACTTTGTACATGCAGACCTTCATCCTGGAAACATCCTAGTCCAGGGAGTAGAAGAGGCCCTGGTCCAACCAAGCAGGACCGTGGACTTCCATGATCACGTTACAGAGTTCCAGGTCTACCTCAAGGAACCTAAGAGTCCAATCAAGTTGGTCCTTCTTGACACCGGTATCACATCCCATTTGGAGGAGAGGGATTTCAACAACTTCTATAAAGTTTTCACTGCAATTGTACTGCGCAAGGTATCAGCAAACTGATAATTATATTTTCTGGAGGAATAAGACCGTTTAGAGATAAATAGGAAGGATTTAATAAGAAAACCGAAAATAGTCCCAACAAGAACATGGCAGATAATAATAATAATAGTTCAGTTCTTGTATAGCGCATAATACGTTATGAAATAACATCTCTATGCGCTTACAAAGAGCTTTGGAAGTTATTACCCTAGCTTTAGCTCTGGCAGCCGTTATCAGCGCACAGTGCATTTCAAGGAATAATCCTACCATGTACCCATTTACCTCACCTGGGTTGAGTGTGGCAAATGTAGATCAATGTCTTGCCAAAGAACATTAGTGCCGCGGCGGGACTTGAACCGCAGACCTTGTGATCAACAGTCCGGTGACGTATTCACTCGACCACAACACCGCTACATAATTTTGTTGCTTTTAGTCTATGAACCTATATTTTTAAAGTTCTGTAATAAATTCAAAGGGAGCATATAACCATGGAACAGTTCCTCTAATTCACTCTGTTCTATTATTTTACAGGGTGATGTTGTAGCTGAACTGTTTGCAGAGCATGCATCTTCAAATGAATGCAAAGATGTGGAAAAATTCAAAGCTGACATGAAATCGTTGGTCGAAAAGGCTCATGAACGTAGTCTACAACTGAGCAAGGTATTATCTCTTTCTCTAATAATTATTTTTTTTATTTTATGTAACCGTGATTTCTTTAACAAAAATGTTAATAATATTTCCATTAGCAGTTTTAGAAACAGTAGAACATTTCAAATGATTATAATAATATTTGATTCTTATGAAGCGCTTTTACAGAATATTGATCAGAGCGCTGATAGAACAAAAAAACAGAAAATGCATTCAGAACAATAACATATACACATATAGCAGCAAATATAATATTTATTATTGACTGTGATATTTCAATTTCTAAACATTATCATTGTTTTCCATTGTCTGTAATAGATGCAAGTTGGTCAGCTGCTAAGGGAATTATTTGCCCTTATGATTCATCACAAGGTAAGTGTTACAGTGATCCAAGTCGTCCAAAATTTGCTCATAGGTGATATTCTGAAAACTGTATTGTTATCTGGTATGTGAGAGGTATGTAAATTGTAATATAGATATTGTGCTGAATCGACCATACATGGTTTTGTGTCAGTCTGTTTCTCAGTCAAGAAATGGCTTCCTCTCTCTGATATCAACTACTGGAGTTTACAATGCCAAAGGTATGGGGTTAGAGTCTATGGTGCGCTTGGGTTGTGATTGGAATGTATGTTGAGGTTGGGGTTTCAGTTTCAGTTTCAGTTTTATTCTTCATTTCAAACAGAACAGTAATTTTGACAAGAAATCAGATATACAATTCAATATTCAATAATACAAAACATTTTACATGGTTTAAAGTTATGAAATATAAAGTATACATAAATATCCAGTATAATTGTTCTATTATGAAGATATAGTGTTGGATCCAAGTTGGATCCAAGTTTGAAGTAGGGAATTCAGGACTACAGAGCAATCTTAATCTTTGTCAGAGCATATGTTGTATTAAATGTATGTGTTGAATATGTACCTTTAGGCTTTAGAAAGTTTAAGTAGAGACCTCTCTTTCTGTTTCTTAGGAAATCGTTATTCTCAGATTTAGCCTGGTAGATCATAATTATATGAATGAACCAATACTGAAAGATGCTGGATGTGGCTCGTTGTCAGTTGAAATTCTTTTGCTTGATGCATTGCATCAATCGATTTAGAATCAGGTGTTTATAAAAGCAATTCATGCTTTTCCTAATGACACTTAATGGAGAAAAAAAAAATCATAATGAAGATTGAAAAGATGCAAATGTTTTCACTGAACCTACTACTATTTCTCTCTTATTTGATGGGCTGGCAAAACAGCAATGTGGAAACCGACACATTTCCCCTTTTGTGTACACATACAAAGTGCTATTACAAATAGTGTAAATTAGATTTTTATTTATCCTTTGCTTTCTCTATTACCAGGTGAAGCTGGAAAGTAACTTCGCATCCATCATACTTGCCATCATGGTGTTAGAAGGACTGGGTCGCTCTCTAGACCCCAACCTAGACATTCTAAAAGCAGCTAAGCCAGTTCTACTAGGAAGATGATATTAGTCCCTCCCCTTAACTTGCCTTAAACCCACCCCATCGTAAACGCAGCTAAGTATGTTAGAAGGATTGATGGCTCCTCACCTCTCCTCCGTTGGCTTACACGTCTTAAACTTAACTTTGATATTCTAGAAGCAGCCGAGCCATTTTTACTATAGCGTTGATGTTAGCCCCCCTAAAGCAGTTTTATCCTAAGAGAGAGATTGAAAGGATCACCCCCCCCCCCCACACACACACACACAATGGTCTTTAATAGAGGGACGTACCTCTGCTGATTCCATCAACATCCTAGAACCAGCTGTGCCAGTTCTATTATGAAGATGATGATGGTGGATCATAATCCCCCCCTCTTTCTGAAATACAGCTATTAAAGCCAAGTGGTCTGTTTGGTAAACAGTGATAGCTCTCCTCCACTCCCCCCCCCCCTCCCCCTCTATGGTGCATGTATGAGTTACTATGAAATCATTGATATTATGTCAAAAGTAACTGAACGTCCCATATCTTTTTGGACTTTACTTTTCACCACATGTTTTTATAAGGGTTCAAAGTACCTTTATAAGATGTTACACATGTACAACCATTAAATTATTGTACTCCTGAGTCCCAGACAATGGTGTACTTGTATTGTCTACCAAAACACTTACTAGACCTATTATATACTTGGCTATTTGTTTGTACTTTTACTTTGTAATTTGTAATACTTGTAGTTTGTATAGATTCTATTTAAGTGCAATTAATTGTTATAATTATTCTTACTTTAAGAAGCAAATTCAGGGAACTGTTTTGTTTTTTCATGGAAGAATGAGAAAGTAGATTTAGTGCTTTTTTGTTTCATTCCAGTACACTTGCAAATATGTATACCGGTATTCTATATACAGTACATGAAAGAAGAAAAATCTTCTTGTATGAATTCAGGTCTAGGTAAATTTGTGTGCAGTAGGCCTACATTTTGCTGGTCAAAACAACTTGATACAATTGTATTTATTTGTATGCAGGTATTGTACATTTTGTAATTCATGATCAAAAATTTAATTTCTCACAAGAGCGATTGCTTATTGGTATTCAATAAAAGATAATGCAAATTCTAATTGAACAGTGGTGCATGTATGAATCACTATAACTTTGTGGACTTTTGTTTTCACCATGCATTTTTACAAGGGTTCAAAATACCTTTATAAGATGTTACATGCAAAACCCAAACATAAGTGTACTCCCATATGACAGTAGTGTACATGTATTCTGTATACCAAAACACTTTGCTAGACCTATTATATACCTGGCTAATTCTTTGTACAGTGTACTTACAATTTGTACGGATTCTAATGAAGTGCAATTAATTGTTAGAATTATTCTCACTTCAAGAAGCAAATTCAGGGATCTGTTTTGTGTTTTCATGGAAGAATGAGAAAGTGAATTTGCTTTATTTGTATTTATTCATTTCATTACAAATGAAATATTTGTAGTTTATATAGAAGAGAAGAATAAGATCATTCTTTTACAAATTCAGATATACCGGTAGGTAATTTTGTTTGCAGATGTAGGATTACATTTTGCTGGTCAAAACAACTCATTAGTCATTACAATTATGTTCATTTGTATATCATGATCTACTTCTTCTCACAAAATTGTTTTTTGTTGTTGCTTTTCTACTGCAAAATACATGTACTATAGAAAACCTTTTGAGGTGCTATTACCGGTACTTATTCACAGTTCCGTGCATATGCACTGCACCCCCGGACCCTAAATTGATTTGAAAAATAAAGCATTCATTATTTGTGTACTTGTTGTTGGTGTAAAATGGTAACCATGTTTTTGTTCATGAAGATTGAAGAATTATAAATATTACGCACAAATGTACTCATACTTGAATTTCATATTTGACAGTTACATGTACCGGTACTATCAAACAAATATTTATACAGTTATTTCAAAGGAATATTAGTATTTCTATCTTTTCTAAATTAACCTGTCATCCAGGGCAATGCAAGTCATGCCTTGTCAAATTTATGCAAAATGTTCAAAATTTACTGTCCAATAGAATGTAATAATGTATATTTTGACAATAAAAGAATGAAGCAAACTGTGTAACAATTCCATTGCATTCTTGAGTTTTGATTTATTAAGCATGAATTGTGAAACAATGAAAGAGTATGTATAAGGCCATGTAAAATTGATTACAGGGTGTACCATGTTATTTGATATTTGATATTTCAAAATGGCCGCTCAAAATGGCCGCTCGGTACATTTTCCCTGACAGTCGAGGCTATTTTTTTTCAAGATGGCCGCCGACAATTTTTTTTTTTAAAAATCAGAAATAGAGCCATTTTAGCAGTGTTTTTCATGTGTTTTTTTCTTTCAAAAAAAAAAAAAATCAAAAAAAAATTCAAAAAAAAAAAAAAAAAAAAAAAAAAAAATAACAAAAAATAGGAGGCGGCCCCCAAAAAGGAAGCGGGCGGGGACGATCAACATGAAATCAATTTTACATGGCCTAAAAGTAATGTAAGCAAAATCATTTAATATTTTTTCACGGTAACATAATATATATATGACTATAATTTCTCCTTTCAGCATACATGTAGTCCATATAAGTCTGATTAAAATTTGTAATTTTCATATGTAGCAATAAGTTAATTATATATAAAATTGATCTGTACATTTTGATGCTAGATTGGTTGATTATCATCAAATGAAACTTGGTCATACCATAAGTAAAATAATACAAAATCATAAGTTCTAGGTAAAATTGCTTCCATATAATTAGACATGAATATAAAAGCCATCAAATATCCATATATTTCATCCAATTTGAAAGCTTGTCATCTGTTTCATTACAAATATTTGTATCTATTACCTTTATATATTATTATAACTATTTTTTTAATAATCAGCAAAGACCTATAAACACAGAAAATTGGGTGAATTTCCAAACAGAATTAAAGTGATTTCATTCAGTCCCATTAAAATCTATATTTAGCACTTTAAGTGATTTCTTTGTAGAAAATGCACATACATTGTACACAGACATTTTTTTTTTTTGCTGATTATTTTTGCATTAACATCCTACATTTCGATGAGTGTATAATAGTTTGATACTTTGATTGAGATGAAATTATCTCTTGATAATTACATTTACCGTCCTAATGAACATTCAATGCATAGCATCTATCACCAATGTGAAGAGAGTCCACATATATTATATTTAGCACTAGAAAAGAAAAAACACAAACATATAAACATATCTATTAAGATAAGATAAGACAGGTAGAAAATTAAAACTATGTCAAAAACGTCAGCAAGACTGGTGAAGTATGGAAAAGTTATAGTACATTTACATGTAGTTACAGTTAATACATAAACTGCATTTTAAGTAATGTGTATGGAACTCTGATAAGACTTTGGACTCTGTGTTACACTACAGTATAATAAAAGTAATCACTTTTTAAAGTTCATTTCACATGTTCTCACTGTGAAATTCGTTCTCCTTTTCTAATTTCTACATTTCAGAAATTGTAACAAATGCAAATACAAAGCAGAGAAAATAAATGATGAAAATTACTTGTGAGATTGCTTAATTGGACAATTGAAATACATGTATCGGTACTTTACTAGAGAAAAATCACGGACGTATGCTTTTTCATTTGCCCCTGAACAATGATCAAACAACCATTGCTGTTCAAAAAGCTGAACTCTGGGGAGGTACATGTATATATTTTCAGTACATGAATATTGGCAAACATTTGTACGAAAGCAATGTACATGTCTGTACATGTATTCATGGCAGTGCAGTCTTCTCACTAGACAGGACTGCACGCAGCATATCCGCTAACTATTTTTCTCATAATGCTCAAGTATACTCCGTTGCACCCATGTAGACTACCAAGGACCTTTTCTTTCCAAAGAGAGAAACATTATATTAAGAGAGCAAGGAGTGATACTGTTAGTGATTTAGTTAGTCCCAAATATCAGTGTTTCTAATTTAGATGAAAACATATAACAACATTAAATCCTAGGTGTTAACGTATTCATGCATCTTATCTATATAGATGATAAGCAATCGATGGTTTATAGCATAAATAATTACACAGAATATAGTATTACTTGTACAGGTATTCATGCACTGATGAAGTTACAAATTTAATCTTGTTTCCAAATGCCAAGGTAAACTAATGGGGGCAGATACATGTAGGTGAAATCTGCTTCACTTTTCACTTATCCATTGATAAGTGAAAACGCATAGTCTCATATGATCTTTGTAGTGTGCAGATACTTCTTTGCCAGTTGCCACTTAAACTTTCACGTTAAAAGAAGAAGAAAAAACACTTCAGTTTACCATGTTATGTAAATGTACTGTAAGAACAATCTTTAATATTTTTGTTCCCTAAGTGTAATATATGACAAGAATTATACTAAAAATAGGAATGTTCATAACTAATAAAAATTTCTTTTTAAGTATCACAATATATTTCAACTATGTTTTTTAAAGATAACAGTTTATGTTCTTCTGTAATATACAAAATCTATTCTTTCTGGAATAAGCAGGCAGAAATCAGTTTTGCTGGAAAATTGTGTTGGAAAGTTTCAAACAAAATGATTAATGTTTCTGTTTACGAAATACACGTACATATGATATTTCGTGTAGAGTACAAATATTCTTTGTTTTTGTAAATGTACAAAGTTGTATACATGTGTGGATGTCCACAATCTACATGTTGACTTTAATAGAGCAACAATGTACTTTATTTTTATTGGAAATATCTCAAATTAATAGCAGAAAATTCCTTCTGAATATTGCACATCAAGGAAAAATCTGCTGTTTTGCTAGTTTTCTCAAGTCAATAATGAGTTTATTTGCATTCCTTCCTTGAATATGAATCGATGGATGATCGATTGCATTGCAAAGTAATAACTATAAACGTGGGTTAAGAAATGAATTAATACATTTGAAGATGTTAACACCTATATTTTCTGGGTAAATATTTGACATCAAAAGGAGAGTATTCATATGAATCATGAGAACTAGAAAATTGTATATAATCCCTTCCCTCTTTTGTAAAAAGTTCTTTTACACAACAGCCACTATAAAAATCCAAATTTAAGATTTCATTGAATATTCCTATCAACTCATGTGGATGTATTCAAATTGAAAACAGGAGGAGTTTTTCGATACGTGCGCTATAAAAAAATCCAATATTATTATTATTATTATATCAAAGTTGCAGTAATTGGGCAACTACCTGTAGTCCGTAAGTGATCAACTCGATGCATATGCCATGTCACATATTGAGCAGGCCCTACACAAATGTTTTATTTGAAAGAATTAGTCATTAGTAAACAATTTGTTCAATATTGATGCGCAACTAAAACCATTTTTTTCATTAAGCTGCACAGTAAGTTGAGAAGCTCTGCAATATGAGCTTTTATTGAAAACATAAATCATATATTACCAATTCTTGAATAATCATGTATGCAGTATTACATCGATTCTCGATACATCTATGTTCTGCATATCACTGAGCAAATTACAAAGTGATTAATTTTTGTTGATTCAAAGCGACATTTCACATTTTTCTTGCCTGTGGCACATGGTTGAACCATGACTAACATATTCTTGAATGACACTTTCTTGAAAAGAATATACCAGTGCATGATTACAGAAGAACAAAAACAAAGAAAATATCTGTACATCTAACCTGGGGAAATAAAGAATATGCATTATATACCTGGATACACTCTGTTTACATTTACACATGGTTCTTTTAAGAACACTCAACATAATCTCTTAACAACAATCTGACTTCTTGTGAACATTGCTAGGCTTCTGATTCAAGTTGATAGGATTGACATCATCCTTGACATCATTCTTACGATCAAGCTCCACCACCCTCCTGACTGCTGCAATGAACGCCTCTTCCACATTGACCGCTGTCTTGGCGCTAGTCTCGTAATAAGGCACACTGCCATTGTCCGCACACCACTGCTTTGCTTCATCGACCCCGACCTGCCGCTTGTCAGACTCCACGTCGACTTTGTTGCCGAGGAGAACGAATGGAAAGTTTTCTCCGTCAGCAATGTCCGCATAGTACAAGAACTCCTTCTTCCACATGGTCAAGTTGTGAAAGCTCTGCCTGTCGTCCACTCCATAGGTCAGCATGCAGCAGTCAGAACCCCTGTAGAATGGTGTCCTCAGGCTCTTGAAGCGCTCTTGTCCTGCCGTGTCCCATATCTGGACAGTGAAGGTCTCCCCTTCCACAACGATGTCTTTGTTCAGGAACTCCACCCCAATGGTGTGGAACGATTCCTGCTCAAATTTGTTACTCACGAAGCGATTCATGAGAGAGCTTTTACCGACACCTCCATCCCCGAGGATAACAACTTTGAGAAGCATTGGTCGACTTCCAGCCATTTTTTTAGATGTTCTCAATGAGACATTGCACTATAGAACATAGAATTACACAACCCAACTGCTACCATGGGAGTCTTTTTATCCCCATAATTTGCACTCCTCCTCAGGTTTTGTTCATTGGTCAGTCCAATTGCTGTTGTAACATTGGTACAGAATCCTTTAGCTTCTCAAGGGTTCTTTGTGTATTCACTCTGCAACAGTAACCTATAATTATACAAGAAAAACAGAGAAATATTATATTATAGGGGGCATGTATGATGGGTTTACTACCAAAGGGAGAGCAAATATTTTGACTACAGATGGGTACAAGTGTACAACTAGAAAATTTATTGCCAAAAGAAATCCTGATGATATAGCGATCTCTAAATTTGATGTTGGATTGGAATGCACTACAATAGTACAAGTACAACTGAAGAAAAATTCATTAAAACAACAGT
Source organism: Strongylocentrotus droebachiensis (assembly GCA_035222895.1). Lineage (NCBI taxonomy): Eukaryota > Metazoa > Echinodermata > Echinoidea > Camarodonta > Strongylocentrotidae > Strongylocentrotus > Strongylocentrotus droebachiensis. The sequence goes on along the minus strand of JAVYIG010017700.1, from coordinate 12,723 downwards.
TAACTTAAAGTACTTAAACATGAGTAACTGAATATGATTGAAAATTCTTTTTAATTCCAAGTGGAATGTTAGGTATGCAGACATAGACATAGTACCAGTAATATTATTTCTAGTATTACTATTGGGCATTCAGTGAGTTAAAATTTCAGTTAAAAAGCCATTAGGCCTACTCATTATTTTGGGATCCGCCTTGGGAAGACTTCAAGACTTCCTTTTGAGACAGCCACCCAAAATAAAAATTGAAGAAAAAAATATGGCTTTGGCTTTAACTCAATTAACTTCTCACCTCACTTGTCATGTCACTGTTGGGTCTGAAAATCAAGGAATTATAAAACACTAAGTACAGAGTGGATTGATGTCAGTGATAAAACAATGGAATTGATACATTATCTTCCTTTAGTCTAGATTGATTTCTAGTTAGGCTGAGCGCGGCGCAAAACAATATCCCAACACAAAAAAACATTGACGGGACCACAACAGAGCTACGCCTCCTTTCTGGACAAAAGTCAATGACAGCTTGTAGATTTCCATGCAAAGGAAAGAATGAGAAGTTATCTCTAGCTCTAGATATATATTTATTATAAACTTACCATCAAATCGCCAAGTCTTGTTCAACAATTATTAACATCTGTCAATATGTTGTGAGTCGATCTTCCTTGTGACTTGTGACTGTGACTTGTTGTGTTTAATGTACCGCGTGAGTCATTGATTTCTAGTGATAACATTCGCTAAAATAACAATCATACTGAAGATAGTTTATAAATACATATCGCGTATGTTTCTAGTTATTTTCACACTACATAGATCAAGGATGGCGATCGTTTCAGGACAATTACACCCTTAGGACAACCAGTCAACCCCCCCCCCGGCCCCCCCCCCCCCGTGGACATGCAATTATGCCCCCATCCCTGAAAATATACTAGCTAGCTAGGCCGGACAAGAACCCCCACCCCCCCCCCCCCCCCCCCCACCCAGGCCAACAACCCTGAGAAAATTACCCTCCTTTTCAGGGGAAGTCGACCCTGATAATAAGTTTTTGTTAAAATAAGAAAATCTTTTTCTTGGAGGGGGGGGGGGGTATTTAAAAAAAAATATATTTCCGGGGGTATTCCAAGGGGGTGATTATCCAGGGGGTAATTGTCCTAGAACCGATTTTATTCTCAAGTGTATGAGGATCTTGACATATGTCAAAGTACACAAATATACCAATTATTTCTGTCTAGGTAAGGCTCCTAGCTATTATTTCAAAAAGAAAAGAACAGAAGGAAAAACAAATGTTTAGGATTTTCTAACTAATTATATATGAAAAGATTGTAAATAAAGGACTTTCCCATAAAGTTGTAAGAAGAAAACAGAAAAAAATTCTCATCCGTCATAGAAAACGAGGCAGGTATGCAGGCGCGTACGCAGGATTTTTTCGAAGGGGGTATTTAAAATTTGGGCGGGGGGGGGTGGTAAGAGTTCTTCTATCTTTCTTATTCTTTTCCTTTTTCTTTTTCTTGCGCATATCATTATCATCATTATCACCATTTACTCGCCATGGTGAAGAAGGGAATAAATTTTGTTGAAATGAACATGAATTTATGTGTGTATAATGACCATATAAAAAGGTTTACCAGAGCAAATTAATTTCTTTTCATAAGAAACATGTCTTAAAGGTAAAGACCAGTAATGGTCATGCGATTGCATTGTGAAAGAAACGTTGTGGCATCGATCAGAAAAGGTTGATCATCTAGCATCTGCAAGGTTCTGGAATCATCGAAATGATAAGAAATTTGGCCCATTCTTCGTAAAGTTACAAGCACTATACACAGAAAGATGTATATGGGACTACACTATATCTCTCACACGACCATGAGAGAAACAAATTTACCAAATACATGAATTAGTAGGCGGTTTCCCGGCAAATTTTTTATCATCATGTATTAGTCAAAACATATTCTTTCACATGATTGGTAATGAGAGCTTCCATTAATTTTTTCAAATTGGGGCGTTTCCAATACTGGTAGTTTTAGCAGGGAGAATTCACATCTCCCTGGTTTGCGTTTTTATAATCCTTGATATAGATGGTGATAGCATGTGTTTAAATCATTGCTGTTTTGCCAAATAAATTGGTAATATTTCAAATTTTCAGCATGTATTCAAAATCATAGCTGTTTTTCTAAACAAATTAGCAATTTTTAAATTCTTCAAAATATTTTCCATCCAGTATTGCTAATTCAGAGCAGAAAAAAGGGTAGGGGGGAAGGTGCCAGTACTAAATGATTATAAATTTCAAAACATTAAAGTGAAACAAAGTAAAACAAAGCACAAATAAAGTTTTACAAAGGAAATGTTCATTTAATAATAATATGTGTACATAATTTCAGGTTGAATTTATATTACATAACGAACACCTACAAATAAATACAAATCAATTGTAATTTTCCCATCTTACAAAACAATGTTTTTTGGGATCAAACATCTTACTCTTTCAAATCACAGCCTATACCCACAGATGAAGCACCTCATTTAAATACAACTTCTAACAAAAAGAAGTGTTGTCATAAAACATGAATTAATTTTTTTAAAGGGATGGATTTATATCCATTTGAAACATAACAATATACATTAATTGGAAGAGAATGCTTACTGTACTAAACAAATCAATGTGGACAATTTTTCAGGCTGTCATGTAGTATTATGAGTTGTAAGAGTTTTAAACATTCTACTACAACATAATGTTGACAGAAGCAATCAATGTAGAATTGTAGCAAGGTTATTTAGGAATTGCTGAAAGCTGAAGCTATTTTTTTTAAATTAGGATATAAGCAGACTTGTAAGAATGATTAAAAGTGGCATTCTGAGAACCATGGGCATTTATATATCTTCTGGGGGAGGGGTTAGTGAGTTAGTATCAGAGTTTACAGATACTAAGTTAATCACAAAATTCAGGAGGACCAATTCCCTCCATCATCTATTGTCATCATTGCCAAAAAGGCGATTAGTGTGTGAGACTGTTAATTGAGTTAAATTTCCAGCTACATGTAATTAAATTACACAATCAATTCACAACAATTAATTGATGTATTAAGAAGGAGGTTCATGGTATATTGATTCTTTTCTTCAATTATTATCACAAAATCTTAAAATGCTTGAAATTTAACATTTCTACCCTTTTTCCTGGAGTGCTTTTTTTTCTTTTAGAAATAAACTGGCATATACAGATAGACTAGCTTACAGCAATTTTGAATTATTTATCATGCAGCAGATGGATTGTTTGGACCAGCCAAATATACCAATAAACGACAAAATATTGGAAATGCCATCTAATGAAGAACACTGAAGACTCACTTTTGTATGCACACAGTGTGGACTACATGCTTGATTTCTTAATGCTGAGTAGTATTTACTGAGGTGTTACACAGGTCCTGCAAATCATCTGTCATACACTTGTAGTCTTCTAATTCAATGCAAATGTTATTTGATTCTGTGTCAATATACTTTCCATCATTTCTAGAACTCAGATTGCTGTTCAATGGAACAAAATTCCTGGTAGCCAGAATCACTTCTTATTTTACACAATGCCCCACATAACTAAAACCATGTTATGCCAGAGGTGGTATCAAAGATTTGAGCATATTATTACAAAATTCTGTTAACGGAAGGAGAGTTTCCCTAAAGTACAAATCAATGGCAGATCAATTTTGTTTGTGTTTTTCAACTTTTATCAATGGAATCACAATAAAAGGAGTAATAAAGGTTTGAATTATAACGACTTTGGTAGCTTAGCAGAATGAAGAGGCATGTAAAACTGTCTGTTAAAAGAAAAAGATCCAACTTCAATAATCTTTCACCGATCAGGATCTCGCAAATTGTGTCCTACCTATCTTAATTTGGTAATCCAAAGGCACAATCAATGTACATCAAGTATGAATATACATTTTTGCCTATGAGTAAGCAATCAATTGCGAAGGAACAACTACAAGTACCAACTACTCAAATATCCTTTACATATTGATAATTCATAACATTACAATAATGGAGAAACATATATTATAACCTTCCTGTCTATGCATTCATGAACCAGCACGTGCATTGACAGGAATGAATCTTGATGTTATAATAGTACCCCAGTCACATCTATGATTATACAGACAATGTACCAACAATAGACCGATCAAAATTCATCAAATTTCCCTTTTTCAGAAGCAATGATGTTCAATTAACCCTTCACAATACTGGACAAGCCCCTGACATTATGGCCCTAGTGGGACCTTTCGGGGAAGCTATAGAGCTTACACCCTGATAAAGTCTGGAACTGAAGGGCTATAATTACCAATTGTTGCCCGATATACAACTGAGAGTTAACCCACAATATCCAAAATGGCTCAGATTTCTTTCTCAATCATTAGTTGGTTTGGCGGTGTGACTGGGTTAGCAACAGGGCCTGGGGGGCTAGCTATAATATATCAACTTTACTGACTTACGATTCTTAAATATACTGAACGTGACTATCATACAACTAATCAATGGGGGAGAGGTAGGCCTTAGTCCGGTGTATCGATTGATATAACAGGCATAACGACTTTATAATCCAGCATAGCTTGTTTGGAATGTATATAGATTTCTCTCTGGATTTCCTGCTCCTCCGGTTCTTGATCTCCTCTGTGGATATTGATTTCTATGTTGCCGTACTCCTGGAGAAAGGGGCAGGTTCCCAGCAGAAAAGAGCAGAAATCTTTCCTGATACCAAACCACCCTGTGTGAGGAATAGACAAAATATAAAGGGTAAACAAGTAAATTGAAGATCAAGTCAAACCTTTTCATAAAGACCATCCAGGGGAGACAAGAAATTTTGTATTTACAAGTAAGTTGTCTTTATAAGCAGGTGGTATTTAATAAAAACATATGAGTACTTTTGGTACAGATTTCAGTGAAAAAATGCTGCTTAACAAATGAAAAATGTGGTGTTTTATGGACAAATTCTCTTTCTATTCAGGTGTTAATTCAGGCAGGTTTCAATGTACAATGAAATGTGCAATAACACTAGAAATTGTGCATCACTTCAATAGAGCAGTACATAGATGTAATCAAATGGAGAATACTAATGATGATCAAAAGCTTGCCATCAGCTTACCTGACATATCAGAAGTTATGCATGCAACTTGCAATCTGTTTTCCTTTTCTTTTTCCCAGATATACAACTTAAAAACAGGTGAATGCTATAGCTTGTAAGGGTCTTGTAATAGATTCTTTGAAACAATAATTAACACAATGAATCAATGATATACCCCAGTTTACACCAAGAAAGCAGACACTTGACCAACTATAGACTGAACAAAAGATTACATTACATCAACTGAGTCCACTCAGTTTGGAATCCGTTTGGAGCCAGCGTGGTGGTGTGACTGGCGTTATTAAAATATCTCTTCACAGGATAATTTGTTTCTGAATACTCACATTGATTTCCACCTCTTTGACCAAAGGCAGTGGGCAGCAAGACCAGTAAAGAGATGTACAGGGGACAAAACACAGCAGACACCGGGTAATCATTGATGCCGTCTAATCTATTTACTAACAAAATCTGTCAATAAACCGGGGAAAGATGGAGCAAAACATGGTTTATTAGAAACAAATAAAACATAAGAATGTCTCTACACTACTTAGACTGGGAGAGGGAAATTCATGTAAGCCACAAACTTTAACATGGATCCAACTTTTTAAGAGTTTCCAGGGTAGTTGAGATTGAGAAATGAAGCTATTCATGAAAGTCTCAAACTGGAAGAAAATTATCATTAACAATTTGCAAAAGAATCTGATTTTTACAGTAATGCACAAGATTTGAACAAGTAAACCCTATCCAAATTGTAGGGTGGGTGGGGTCAATTCAATGAAATTCTAAAGCAGAATCTCACTATGACTTTGCTAGTTCAAACAACCCTTGACAATTCAAATTAGGTATGGCAAGTAATGACATTGCATTTAGAGATTCACTTACCTCAAATGTTAGGAGTGGTGCTACTAGTGATACAGCAGTGGACTGCTGTCATGAAGTTAGCTCTTCTTTGCTCTGCCATCAGCTCTGTGGCTCGTAGGATGAGTAGAGACCAGATGACGTAGTACAGTACGATGAGACACATGAGACAGGTCAGAATCCACAATGGGATGAATACAACCTGTCAAGTGATTGGACAGAATCTTATGACAAAAACTGACAGACCCAAAGCTTATTCCCACTTGATGTGGAAACCGGTTTTACAAGAAAACTAGATTAATGTGACTACATCTCCAATATTCCTCAGCCTGTGTTCACTGATCAATGATCTTGTGACCCCTTATCATCTGGTCTCTTGAACCGCCACTCTTTTTTTATTCCCATACATACTTGAGCCCAGTTTGGTCATGATTGGATAAAGTTCTGTTTTTGGTTGTAAGTTTGGTTAAACTCCCTTCAACGGTTCTCTTGTTATTGTGTTAGCCAAAACCGGGGCAGATGGACAACTTGAAAACATGATGCCTACAGCACCAATCTCATTAGTGGAGGCATAAAAAGCAGCAGTAAAATATAACTATTCTACATGTATATGAAGCAAGTGGAGATGATGGAGCAATAGTTAGTGTAACAAAGGTCCAAGGTCTATTTCAAACAATAAACAAGTTCTGAACTTCAAACTTGAACCCAAAACTATAAGAGACATTAATGCTAACCCTAACCTAAATCCACTAAATTCAATGGCACATATTAATTCAGTGAAGACCCAACCCTGAGTTTCGGATCACCTTTAACAAAGAGAAAACTTAGCCCCCAGATCAAGTTCCTTTCTTAGACCCCATTTTGGACAAAAGCTCAAAACCCAGTGTCAAGGTTTCATATTTTAGAAGCATACATGCCATCAACAACAGAACCCTTTAATCTGCATCTTTAACAGAAGCGAGTACGTAGGAAATATCAGATTAATTGAAAAATCTCTCTTTACAAAGTAAAAAATACTCACTCCCCATCTCCAAGTTATGATCTCATCCAGCTTGAGTGCGATGAAAATGAATTGTAAAATGTTGATAGAACACATGGCTTCCAGCTGTTGAAAAAAAACACAGCAAATAACTATTTACTAATACTAATTAATAATGTAATGCAACAACAGATTCTGCACTGGTCTATTATTCTTCGAAGTATCTGATTCTAGACACATTCATATCAGTTCAAGTATGACTACAGCAATGAGATGGCTCTCATGCCTTATTTGTTTGGATCATCCTTAAACATTCTTTTAATATTCATATTAATGGTTATACATTGTACTTGAAGTATTGCTAATTCTAACCAACATGGTAAAACCATGTAATGTAACAAAAAATGATGTAAATCTTGGTTATTTTTGTAACATTTCTTTCTTTTAAAAACATATTCAAAGTAAAAGATTAATCTGTACACTAAACTGGCTCTTATTATTTCTGTATTTGATATATATATTCTTCCAGTGATCTATTGCAACTTTTCTGTATTTAGTTCAGCAATATATCTTTAGAATAGTTAGAAATTTGAAGCTGATATCTGAATGATATCTGAATGAATATACCAATATAGAACCCTTTATTAACATAATAGCACTAACTCCGACTACAACAAGTGATTGTTCCCTGTAAGAATTACCTCAAGACCACGATCATGCTTGAAGCCCCATACACAGGCAGCAATGGAGACAGGTGATGTGAGAAAGAGGGGCATGAACACAATAAGCCAGGGATGACGCCAGGGTTTTGGCAGCATTGGAGCTTTCTAGCTGGTCACAGGCAAGTATCTCAAAGATGAGGAGGAGAGAGTTCAGAGCCAGGCATATGATGATTGCCTTCATATCGATGTAACCCTCACCTTCGACTCTGTAATTGCAAATGACAAAACAATGTAAATTTTTTTTCCTGAGTTTATGTAGCAGACCAAGAACAAATAAAGTGAGGCCAGTCCCGAGGAAAACCAGACAGGGTACCAGAAACCTTCTGGTTTGGGGATGTGGGCCAGTTCCAGTCCAGTTCCAATCAGAAGTTGACTAAAAACTTATACAGATGAAAGGCACTGATGTAATAATCAGCAGCAACCTAAAGTGATTTTCATAGCCTTCTTACACTTATTTTGTTATGCTGATCAATACTTAAAGCTTTACAATGTCAATTTACACCCTGTCCTATTCGGATGTTCCTCAGAACTGTTGGCAACGTTAAATGTCAGGAGTGGTCAGGAAAGTAACTAAAAAATTCAAAGTTAATGTTTCATGTCCTCTTTGGACATCTCTAGCTAACAGTAGTAGTCCTACTAGTCCATGATCTTGAATATTCAGCTTGGTCACAAAAACAATTTTAAGTTTCCATGTTTATGTTTTCACTTTATCTTTTGGACGTTTTCGGTTTAAAATAGGTGCTGATTAAATCAAATGCTGAGCTTGGTCAAAATTTAAAAAAAAGTATCTTCAGACATACTCTGTCTGGTAATTGGCAATCTGAAATGATTATGGTGAGAAGAATAAAACCAAAAAACAATGTTTATAAGTTTAATTTCTAACAATGTGTTCTTTGTTATTGTTATACAGTACTTCTTTATGTTCCTGGAAATGAAATGAAATGAAATAAATAAATAAATAAATAAGAAGCAAGCAAAATATTCATTACCTGTATTCTGGATGCTTCCACCAGACGACTCCTGCCACAATTGCTCCAACGATCACCACGCCCTTCCAGAACCAGAGTGGCAGGAAGACAAGCCAGAAGCTACATTGTATCGTCTCATCAAGCCGTAGGGCAAACACCAACGAGAAGACAATCAGACTTGTGTACACCAAGAATTTACTGTATAAAAAGGTAAAACAATATAAGAGAGGCATGTTCAGAAATTCAAGCAGACTCAGAGCTCACAGATTTACTGATGTCGGCAACCCCGACATCCAAGTTGCAGGTTGTCCAACACTTCTGAATACAGAATTCAGGAGAGGAGGAAGGGGCAGATGTGAAGTACAGTTTCAATGCAAGTGCAAGCAGAACAAAAAAAATCAAATGCCCATTAGGCCAAGTAAAAAAAGTAACAAGTTTCTTGTCCTGACTTTTTCAAAAAAGAAGGCAGTGTTTTACTATTTACTATTTTTAATTTAAGAGAAAGTATGCATGCACATGCGTATTTTCTCATTTTGAATAGACGATATACCAAATGGGATGAATTGGGTTAGGACGAGAAATCACCCTTTATTCCCATCAAAGACTTCTTCAAATTATAATTTCAAGTGGTTGGACGGATGCCCATAGGAGTAAAAAAAAACATTGAAGTCAAAATTATAATTACTAGTCTACTTCCATACATTAAAAAAAATATGACCCAAACCGCTGTTTGAATCGTTTTACTATGCAGGCTCTGGAGCTCCGACGCCTTTGGCAGCGTACCTCCCTGGACATCCTGGAGTTAATTCTAGACATTTCATGATTGTATTATTATATAGTGGTGTGACCAAATATCAGTAAGATTTTGAAAATCTGATATCACCAAAGGAAAGAGGAACATAAAATTACCCATAGATAGAAATTTTCTTTGGAATTGGGTATCCCCTGAAAATATAGATATGGACGAAACATACTTGAGTATAGGGCCTGAGTCATGTCGGGATTTTCGTAAACCGGGTCCCGACGGCCTTGCACCGATCGGGACCCGGTGTCCCGAAATCAGCTCGCAGGATTTGTCACTTGCCTCTATAAAAAGCGCATATCATCAGTATGTCCCTTAAAAGTGACCTTTTTATCAATCAAATAAATCAACACATGCATACCTCGCCTCAGATCGTATATTTTTCCACTTGACATTTTTTTCATCCATGATTGGCGATTTTTAGTGCCATTATCGTGCCTCTAAAAGTAAAAAAACTGGGGCAAAAATGGAAAGACAACATTCGAGCAGCCATTTTGATTCATGCAGGTTGAATAAATCGGGTCAAAAAATATGAATGTTAGAATAATAAAACGGCTTTCTAAAAAATTCTTCTTGACAATATACCGATCAAATAATTTTTTAAAGACAAAATAAATATTTATCTCTTATTTTAAACATCGCATGCTTTTTTTTTAAAAGCTGAAAATTACTTGGTAATCACAAGAAGTTTCGATTACGGATAACTGTTGCAAGGGAAGTTCAGACTAGTCTCGGAAAAATGCGCACTGCACCTCGTTAGCTGTATAATGCGTGCCCAAACGAAACCAAGCAATGACGTGATCGTAACGAGAAAAAAATCATTACAAACTACGAGAGCACAATTGGAAAGACAACTACTCAAAATTATCGTAAGCAGATACATAACTTGGAGGAAGAATACAATAGTTGTCCAAGAAAAGCCACAGAAATAGTGATATTTAAGGAGTTACTATAGGTACAATCATTATCTGAATGGGCCTCCTGCAAATACTCGAACTACACGTGTTTAAATTGAACACGAGGCTAGAAACCAAATACCGCCCTCTACGGTAAAAAGCAGTATAACAAAGGATTCGAGTATTTGCAGGCAGGCCCCTTGCGATAAAAATGTACCCAGTTTCTCCTCGATTATCACTATTTCTGTGGCTTTTTCCTGGACAACTATTGTATTCTTCCTCCAAGTTATGTATCTGCTTACGATAATTTTGAGTAGTTGTCTTTCCAATTGTGCTCTCGTAGTTTGTAATGATTTTTTTCTCGTTACGATCACGTCATTGTTTGGTTTCGTTTGGGCACGCATTACAGTTAACGAGGTGCACTGCGCATTTTTCCGAGACTAGTCTGAACTTGCCTTGCAACAACTATCCGTATCGAAACTTCTTGTGATTACCAAGTAATTTCAGTTTTTAAAAGAAGCATGCGGTGTTTAAAATCAAAGAAAAAATATCTATTTTGTCTTTTAAAAATTGTTCGATCGGTATGTTGTAAAGAAGTATTTTTAGAAAGCCGTTTTATTATTCAAACATTAATGTTTCTTTCAACCTGATTTATTAATCCTGCCGAGAGACCCGGCCAGTACAGTAGCTAGCTAGCAGCTGGCAACAACAACCCCATGGGGCGAACTGCTTTGCAACCCATATTTATATCAGCAGTTCGGATTGATTCAGGATGAGCTAGAATATGATTGGTAACAATTAAATACTTAAGTTTTAAGGTGGATTGATTTTAGTGGTGTGCAAAACTGCAATTTCTTACATATTTCATTATTTTTTTTCGGAGCGTCGGTTCTCAAAAAACGAAACCGGGACCCGACGGCAACGGTCGGGTCCCGGTGTGATCGACCGTACCGACTCAGGCCTACTTGAGTATACTCAAGAAGGCTCCTCCGTGGCATGGTTTTGGTTCTTAATCTGACGTTAGTCTAGATAAATGGTATATAACTTCCCAAAAGCGAGTGAATATATCGTTGATGTAGCGTTTCCCGTAGCTAGTAGCTGTGCGTGCGTACTCTGTGCATGTACTATGTGTGCAATACACTGACCCTCTATGCGTGCATCACAATCATCTAGCGCAGCTTGCTAGCCAGCCTAGCCCGTAGCCCGGCGCTCGAGCTAGCCGTGAATCGCGAACCGGCTTGATCTGTTTCTCTCGGTTTATCAGGTCCTATATGACTTAATTTATCAAAAATGTAAATTATTCAGCCTACCGGTAATCAAACATTTTTGTAATGAATATCTGGACAATTCTATGTAAATTTGTCGCCTATTTTACTCCAAAAGAGTCTATAGGTCAGCATGCAAAATGTCCTTTGCCTTCCCAGATCAGACACATACACGCTGAAGTGCCCTCAGAATATGTGATTATTTTTCCCGATTTTTATGCTCAAATGTGACAGGAAAAAATATAAAAATCAAACAAACATTTGTAGAAAGTATAATTTATTCAGTGTATCTCATTCAAAATGCCAAAAAAATAGAGGAAATAATTACCACTGGCGGTAAACAAACAACGTTAACCCATATATGAAAATTGCAATGGGTATCCAACATTGTCCCCAATGTGTAAATGTAGGTTGATCATATTGCGACGTCATCGTTTCGCATGTAAAATAACGCCGTCAATTCACTTAGTAAGTGGGTTCAGGAAAGGGTAACAAAATTGCATTTAATTTATTCCTCACAACAGTGAGGGCTTCAAAAGTACTTTGCTCATTTTGTTAATGTTCTCAGCAGTCTGTAGAGGTGTAATTTGCCCCATTTTCCACATTTCAATGAACCATCTCTTTAAAGAAAAACAAACATGAAAAACACTGCTCAAATGGATCTAGACTATTTCTGATTTAAAAAAAAAAAGTCGGCGGCCATCATGAAAAATAGCCTGACTGACAGGGAAAATGTACCGAGCGGCCATTTAGAATAAAAAAAAAAGGAAAAAATGGCCTCCTCCTTCCTATTTTTCCAAAAAACAGGACGCTAAATAGACCTAGATCTATGTTTGTTTTTTTATTTGGATCCCCGTGCGTTAAGTTATGTCTCGTTGTTTTTTATGACTTTTATGAGAAATCATAGATCGAATATAACATTTTGTAATAGAGTAAGACCGCCAAACTTCGATTACTTAAGACAAAACGGGGGAAAACATTAAATTCTTTTTTAATTATTGAAAGATCAAATATACTATTATTGTGCAAATACTGTTTATGTATTTCATGTAAAAGAAAATAAGTAAAGGAAATGGAAAACTAGAATTATTTACCTACCCGCCGAACCTGTTTTCATGCCAAGCTTCGGACGCAC
>JAVYIG010017699.1:0-24785 GCA_035222895.1 Strongylocentrotus droebachiensis | reverse complement strand
CACTAATTGGCTTGAGGTTCAGGGGGCGGAGCCCCGGAATCTCAAGGGTTTTAGGCACTCAATTACGGTCAGATGAGTATCAAGGGGCCCGCCTAAGGGCTCTTGGTTGGGTCCAGGGGGCAGAGCCCCCGGAAGCTCAGGAGTTTTAGGCGTTTAATTACGGTCAGATGAGCATTTTTGATACCTTATTATTTGTGACACTGGCAGGACACTATTGGCGTGGGGTCAATGGGGCAGAGCCCCAGAAATCAGGGTTTTAGGCATTAAATGACCGTCAGATGAGCATCTAAGGGCCCGCCTTAGGGCCCTAGGTGGAATCCAGGGGGCAGAGCTCTTGGGGTTTTAGGCATTTAATCATGGTCAGATGAGCATATTTTGATACCCCATTATAATGTGACACTGTCAGTTAACTATTTTTCTTTCTCGCTCTCTTTTTGTCTATTTCTCTTCAATATACTTTTTCAAATAAAGTGTGTGTGTGGGGGGGGGGGGGGGGGGGGGGCTCGAGGATCCCGATCCCCGCCGTCCCGCGGGGATCGGGATCCTAGGCATCTCAAGAAGCATTTTCTTGCCTGGCTGTAAATTTAGGAATTTGTCATTTTTCAACAAACGCATAAAATGAGGAAAAATCATCTCATTTCAGCATTATTTGTAAACCACCGTTATGGAATTAGAAATTAACCACGTTTGAATTATATTTCTCCAAAGCCCCCCCCCCCCCCGATCCACAACTTGTTGGCGGGAAAAATTGCAACTGATATCCCCCTTCTTTTCTTTTCTTCTTCCTCTTTTGTCCTTCCCTTTAACTCCTCTTTTTCTTTTTCTTTCCCTTTCCTTCCTTCTCTTTTTTTTTGATTGAGGGGGAAGGGGGGGGGAGGCAACAGCCTGGGAGGCAAGTCCTTTTGCCCCCCCCCCGATCTCCTTCTTCCCTCTTTTCTTTCTTCTTCCTCCTCTTTTTTTCCCCTTTCTCTCCTCTTTCCCTTTCCATTCTTTTCCTTCTCTCTCTCTCCTTTTTTTTTTTTTTTTTTTTTTGCGGGGGGGGGGGGGGCCAAGGCCCGCTCGGCCCCCCACCTGGATCCGCGCCTGGGCACAGGGGCAAAATGTGCCCCCCCCCCCGCTTATTCAGCGGCTGGCTGAGTCGTTGCGATTTTTTTGGGACCCCCCAAAAAAAATATACACCCGTGTGAGTCAAAAAAAAGTTTACACCTAGAAAATTGCTAATTATTTTTAAAATCATCTATGAACAGTAAATTATTATACATCTTATGAAAGAGCGTTTTATCCCAAATCATTTTTGTACTATTTTTGTTTGGTATGTGACGCTTGGATGAATAGCTGGCATTGTTTGCTAGAGTGCAAAAATCGACTTGCGGCAAAGTGATGCCTTCAGTATGTATTATATTGGGATTAGCGGAGTGAGAGAATGGGTTGCATATGTTTTTTGCAAAGGGCAAAGTCACACACACCCACACACACGCGCACAAATTAATGTTCGTTGATATTTGATATTTGATATTTGATATGTGTGGCATGATTAATTTTGTTAGGGGTGTTATTTGGATCTGCAAAGTCCGAATTAATACCCAAATCCCAATTGTTTTATTCAAACATCACATAGGCAACTTTGGCGCAATTCGATTTTTTGCACTCTCGCAAACAATGGCTCCTGTTCATCCAAGCGTGAACACATACCACACAAAAATGGTACCAAATGATTTGGGATAAAACACTCTTTCGTAAGACATATAACAGTTTAATGTTCATCGATGTTTTTTTAATAATTAGCAATTTTCTAGGTTTAAACTTTTTTTTGACTCACACTGTATGTCCTCTTACCCTCCGTGTGCCCCCCCCCCCCCACCGTGTGTCCCCCGGGAAGAAATTCCTGGATCCGCCCCTGTCCACTTATAGGTTCACAAAGAAGAGCCTAGCTGTAACTTCATAAAAGTGCACGTTCTTTATCCATTACATACATGTACTATATTGACGTCAGAATTATGTCTTGAAATTAGTACAGATGATTATCTTCCAATTTAATCCGCAATCAACGGAAAATCAATGTTTTGATCTCCTTTGTCGAATGTGAAGATAAATTAGATAATTATCACAATTATCACAAAATTTACAAAATTAATTTAGAATAATTATGCTGGGAAGAGAAACGCGTTTCGCCCTCATCTCCTCCCGTCCACGCACATAATGTGATTTTTAGACAGAAACATCCGTCTGCTTGGAGTTGGAGGAGTTTCATAACATATTTGTCTTCTGACGCTCTCCTGCAAGAAAAATGAATGAAATGAAAATTAGGAGAGTAATTTGGTGAAGCTGCAAACTTAGTCTCAGCGGGACATTATTCCCGATTGGAATACACTGAATTTTCGGTCTTTTGGTTTTGTTGCTGAAACGTATGGATCACAATTTTTGTATTCGAAGGCTTCCTAAATAAGGCACCCCCCCCCCTATGAAAAGGTAGCAGAGAGCGAGCACTGCCATCGTTTTATATATCTTTCTGTATTGTGTTGTAAATATGTTGTGCTCTCATACTCCTGAAGGGGGTCGATAGAGTCAAATAAAATCTAATCTTATCTTATCTTTGCAGGGGCGGCAATTTCTTGTAATGGGGGTATCGATGCTGTATACTTTCCAGAAGCTTTGCGGTATAAGAACTGTGCTTATGAAGATAATTATTTGCACTTCTATGCATACTGTTATAATGTCGATGGATCCCGACATCCAGCATGAGTTTCAACGCCTGGGTCTACACATCGCTCCATACACTCTTGCATCCATTTAATATAGCGCCATCTTCGTCTACGTTTTCATTCATAGTTCAATGTACATACCACACACATGTGACGTAAAATGACTGAGGTCTCGTGCACCGAAAGTTTGCATTATTTAAACGCCTTTATTTGCCACATCCGTGCCTCCAAATGAATTTGCACAGGTCCAACACATCCTTGATCTTGTGGTACAACACATTTCCATGGTAACAGTCTTCAAAACGTGATAAACAATGGTTAAACAGATAACTAGAGGTTGAAAACTAATATGCCTTTCCACTGGCCTCGAAACTCCGAAAACACTTTCTCTGAACTTTCTCTGTCTCGCCGTAGATGGCGTAGTTCCCTAAAACTGCCATTAACATTCCGGCCCCTTAATTGTCTTCACTTTAAACAATACAATTACTAATCCTTACTTCAACAACAAATGTATCAACTCTGAACATAAACCTGTAAGTCGTCTTACTACTATAAAGACACTTACTGTATGATGAATGTGATACCATACATGTACCTTTAACTTTACTATGAGTAATGCATCTCTGCCTCAGGTGTCCTTCACACAAACAATGGTCATTATACATGTATTCCTTGCATAACAAACAATTATTCCCAAAGTGATTATTCTCAAACCTTAAAATGCCAGCATGCATACTAGCCTGTATGTTTCTAAAGAATATCCTGCTTCATTAATCTAATAGCGAAACTCACACATGATCGAAAATCCATTGACCTGAATTCATGATAAACCACTACTCGCCAATAAATGCTTCTTGCGTTCCCTCAACAATTTACCATCATGTAGCCAACAAAATTTCAAGTCAAACTATAATGCGTAAGTAGCTGCATATTCATGCAACTATGCAAATTCTCATCTGTAAGTACACTTTTTTTGTTGTTTTGTTTCGTTTTTGGTATTTTTTTTTTTTTTTGCAAAAGAAATTAAACAAACACTAGTCAACTTACTTATTAACCTACCGGTATTCGTTACTAATGTAGATTTCCCCCTTAATACATTATGAATACAAGCTCTTCACTCAACAAACCAATGTTATACCTTGCCATTGGTAATTATCAAAAAACAAACAAAAAACATTTAACTGTGTCTCAGAACAAAAAACTGATTTCTTTAAAATTGCATTCCAGTCAAATTATCAAACATTCATTAACCATGCAATATCTTCACATCAATAAAGTACAAGTCTTGAAATTATCATAACTTCAGTTTACTCCCTAACTATTAGATACATTAACCAATTATACCATTGTATATCAGTTTTTAACCTAAAGTTAAAATCAATAATACCTTACAACAAAGCCATTCAAAACCATGAGCCTTTGATATAATAAACATAATACATAAACTCCCATGGCTATAATAATGTGTTCTGATCCCAGTGTTTGCTTAAACAGGGATTGACGGTACTTTCGTCATATATTCTCAACTCTTTCTATGTTCACATGGTACTGTGTACAAACAAACAACTATGATATATTGTCAACAAACATTATGCTGAGTAAACTATGACTTTAAACAAACTCATCATTTAAGAAATCTTTGTTATTAAAGTTGGTACAATTATTAATTGATATACAATCTGTCTTACAAATGTTAGAAAACATATACACCTGTATGACAATGTCTTGTTGTCAGGTATTCAACAAATGTAACAATGTAACAATAATTCACATCACCAAATTGTATGTGCACTTCTTTCTAGTGATTACTCTAATGGTCTTTTTATCCCAACAAATTCACAAAACAAGTTCAACTTTATCCAGCTTTGGTGTGACATGGAATCCAACCTACGTACAAACACAGCTACATTGTACATGTATTACAACCTGTAAGTAACACTAATTTGAATTGAACAAGTCAGCCATTGTTCCTGCACAAAATGCATATCTACCTTTGGAAATCTAAAACTTTCTCCAAACTGATAATTCCAAATCTGAATTATATGAAATCGAGGTGGCTGATCAAAAAACAAATAGTGTCACTGCACCACTTGTGCTTTAATACCTGCCAAAATACAAAACATAATTTTGCAATTTTATCAAACGTTAAAAACATTGTTTAGCATGACAAAACATAAAAAATAAAAAACTTATTCAATTTCACAAAATTTTAAATACTCATTCAATGTAAACATTTTATATAATGTCCTCCTGTCTTGTTGCTATTCTCTGAAAGTCTGAAAGTTTACGGAACATGGACATCACAAATTGTTCTTCATATGTCTTGTTTTTGTTCGAAGTTTGCAGTTAGTGAGATTCTTCTGAAATTACTTTATCAGCTGATCATTTATCACGCTTCAAACACTTGAATCTGCATCCAACTTGTTTATCTGATGGAGTAGATTATTCTCCATCACAGAAGAAACTCGACTCGCGATTTATGAATTGCTTTCAACACACGGTGCTTTAATGTTGCTGGAAATGCTCTTGATCCAAAATAAATTGACGTTGATCACAAAATAATTTTCATTGGCGGCGCTTGGCTCGCACCAATTTCACAAATGTATTTTATCACAATCCAAATTATTCTCCGTCACGGAAGGAACTCGACTCGCGATTTATGAATTGCTTTTAACACTCGGTGCTTCATAGTTGCTGAAAATGCTCTTGATCCAAATAAATTCACGTTGATCACAGAATAATTTTCATTGGCGGCGCTTGGCTCGCACCATTTCACAAAGTATTATATCACATTCCACATGGCGGTTGCAAAAGTCGACGTTGATGACAAAATAAATTTCATTGGCGGCGCTTGGCTCGCACCAATTTCACAAAGGTACTTTATCACATTCCACATGGCGGTAGCAAGGCTCCAATTTTTTTTGATCCAAATTAAATTCACAGTGATCCAAACTTCACCAAAAAAAAGATACATGTTGAGCACTATTCTGCTTCCAGGAGCGAACACAGCTTTATCACTGGCCTCGTGAGTGTTGTGGATTTTGTCTTTATCCTTGCACTGCGAACTAGACCATCTTTACCCGGATATACTTCCTCCACTCGTCCCATCTGCCAGGAACATCTAGGCGCGTCCTTATCAGCAATCAAGACGACGTCTCCCACTTGTAGACTGCGATTTGGTTGGGCCCACTTCTGCCGTTGCTGCAAGGTAGGAAGGTACTCACGCACCCATCTCCGCCAGAAGGTATCTGCTAGTAACTGCATCTGCCGCCATCTTTTCTTAGAGTATACATCCTTCTCTGAGAAGCGCCCTGGGGGTGGACTTGTAGTCATCTTGGCCTGTAGTAGATGATTAGGTGTAATGACATCCAGGTCATTGGGGTCATTTGAAGCTCTGGTTAGGGGCCGACTGTTTATAACTGCCTCTATCTCACACATTAAAGTGTGAAGCTGTTCATCACTCTGGGCAGTTTTCAAGTACTGCTCATGTAGTATGGCATGAAGGATTTTTCTGATAGTTCTTATTTGTCGTTCCCATACTCCTCCAAAATGTGATGCAGCAGGTGGATTGAAATTCCACTGAATTCCACGATTACAGCAAAAGTTCATGATCTGCTCCTGACTCCATTCCTGTAGAGCCTGCTTCAATGCACTACAGGCACCCACCAAATTTGTGCCATTGTCTGAATACATTGTCTTGACAGAACCTCTTCGACTAACAAATCGTCTTATGGCATCTATGGCAGAACTGGTGTCCAAGCTGCTTGCCACTTCTATGTGTATCGCTCGGCTGGTCATACAGGTGAACACAACACCATAACGTTTCTGCATGCTTCGACCACGCCTCGTCTCGAAAGGTCCGAAATAGTCCATGCCTGTATATGTGAAGGGTGGTTCACATGCTGCAACCCTAGGCCTTGGAAGATCTGCCATCTTTTGTGTGTTTGTTTTGGCTTGGTACCTTCTGCATGTAACACATTTTCTGATGATTGTCTTTGTCAGCACACCTGCTCCAATTATCCAATACTTCTGAAGAAGTTCTGCTAGCACATGGTTTTGACCTTGATGTGCTACACTTTGATGAACATGTCTTACTATCAAGGTAGACACATGGTGCTTTTTGGGCAAGATCACCTGATGTTTTGCATTTCCATCAATCTCGGCATTCCTTAGTCGTCCGCCAACTCTCAGTACTTTGTCATGCAGTTCTGGATCTAGCTTTATGATGCTGCTGCCCTTGCGTATGGCCTTTCCTGACTGTTGATTTCCCTTCTGATTTAAGGCTTCTATTTCTTCCTGGAAGGACTCAAATTGCACCCACCGGACAATAGCCAGTTCTGCACCATTCACTTCTGCTACTGTAAGGGTGCCAGTACACACTTTATCTGAGGACAACTTGGCCCTTTCCTTCAGCTTTTCTTTGAGCCTTAGCCACCAAGCAACTGCCCTTCGTAATCTTGTCCAATCTGAGTAGTGTGATATCAACTTGTTCACGGCGCACTCTTCTCCTCCAGTCTTTGTTGAACCCATCATACAGTTCTTCTTGATTTCAAGTGGTGCGTTTACATCATCTGTGACTTCATCATTTGTCTTGGGCCAATCTTCTTCCGAGTGCAAAAGAAACTCTGGGCCGTTCTTCCAATCTTCTCTTAGCAAGAATTCTTGCACCTTCATCCCTCTCGAGCTAACATCAGCTGGATTGAGGCTGGTGTTCACATAGCGCCATTGGTCAGGAATGGACCCGTCATGAATAACTGCTAACCTGTTGGCTACAAATGTTTGAAACCTTGCTGTTTCATTCTGGATGTAGCGCAGAACAGTCATACTATCTGTCCAGTAGTATGTTTCCTTCACCTGTATTGTCAGTTCCCTTTTGAGCATTTGGTTAACTCGCACGGCAACACATGCAGCTGTCAACTCCATTCTAGGGATGGAGACTTGTTTGATTGGTGCCACTCTTGCTTTACTCATGACGAAGGAAACCGTTGTCTCTCTCTTATTGTTGACAAGTCTAAGGTAGGAGACCGTCCCATAGCCAACCTCACTGGCATCAGCGAAGTGATGTAAGGAGACCTCTGCCTGCTCATATCCTGATGGTCTAAGGCATCTATCCATCTTGAACTCTGACAGCCTTGGAAGATCTGCCAACCATTCCTTCCATAGTTCAGCTTCTGCTCTGGGGATTTCCTCGTCCCAGCCAATTCCCTTTCTGCACAGATTTTGAAGAAGAGCCTTGGCTACTAGGATGACTGGGGCTACAAATCCAAGGGGGTCATAAACTGAACTCAGACTTGATAGCATTCCTCTTTTCGACAAAGGACGTAGCTTGGTTTGAATGTTGACACTGAATGAGTCTGATTCCGCACACCAGATAATTCCAAGTGCCCTTTCTTGTGGTAATTTTTCCTTGTCGAATATCAGCTCTTGGACTCCACTTGCCCGTTCCTCCTTGGGGATGGCCTCTATGACTTTTCTGTCGTTGCTGATCCATTTAGTGAGGTGAAATCCTCCTTTTCTACAGGCTTCCTGCAGATCTTCGGAGAGTTCTGTGGCCTTCTTTGCTGTAGAAGTTGAGTAGAGGCAGTCATCAACATAGAAGTTGTGCTTGATGATCTTTGCAACATCTTCTTTCTGGCCATCTGCAGTGCGCTTCAATGCATAGTTGGCACATGCAGGTGATGATGTTGCCCCAAAGACATGCACAGTCATTCGATGCTCCTCAATTGGTCTTTGGATGTCTCCTTCAGGCCACCACAGAAATCGCAGGAGATCCCTATCATCCTTGGGGATTCGAACCTGAGAGAACATGGCTTCTATGTCCGCCATTACAGCCACCTTGTCCTGCCGAAACCTGATAAGAACACCAACGAGGCTATTTGTCAGATCCGGCCCCTGTAAGAGTTCTGTATTCAGTGACCGGCCTTTGTACGATGCTGCGCAGTCATACACGACTCTCAACTTCCGTTTCTGTGGGTGGAAGACGCCATGATGTGGAACGTACCACACTCTTCCATCATCTCTCTGAATCTCGTCTTCCGGGACCTTCTCTGCGAATTTTCTGTCCATAACCTTTCCCATGAATTTCATGTACTCTTCACGGAAGGGTGGCTGTCTTTCAAATTTCCTTCGCAGGTGTTGTAGACGTTGCTCAGCTTGTGGCTTGTTTGTTGGTAAAGAGACATTCTTGTTCTTGAGTGGCATGGCAATCTCGAAGTGTCCATCAACATGCTGAAGTGAACCTTCCACAATGTTCAAGAACCGTTGGTCCTGTATTGATCGTTCAGGAGTATCCTCAATTAACCGCTCACTGAAGTCCCGGTTGAACATGCTGATCATCTGTTCATTTAGGTCAGTTTTCACCGAAATCCGGTGAGATGAAATCCGTTGGGGTCGATTGGCTCTCTTTGCACCACACACTGCCCATCCTAGTACCGTCCTGAAAGCAAACGGGCCACCATCTCGACTGTTAATCACTTCTAAGGGCTCTGCAGCTTCAGGAATGTTGTTCCCTATCAACAGGCCCACTTCTGCATCGAGTTCTGGAAGTTGAATCCCACGAAGATACGAGTACTTATTCAATTCTGCGGATGATGGCACCTCTGTTTTGCTGATTGGAATGGCCTGCACATATGCTTCGTCAATGTTGATGCTTGTTTTTTCTTCCAAGTCTAGTACCTCTAAGTCACTGATAACCTCACAATTGGTAAGCCTATCCTCCGTCAGGGTTTGAAGCTGAATCCTCCCTTTCCTGCCAGTAAGCTGCAAGCTCTCCTTGACTTCTTGTGTGCAGAACACTGCATTACTCCCATTGTCGAGAAAGGCATTGGTTCTTATTTTTCTACCAGTAGTTCTGGATCGTAGAGTTACTGGAATGATGATAGGGAGTGTGTTCGATCCTTCCTCCATGCTGGTCAAGCTTCGTTTAACCCTTTCGGTTGAGATGGATTCATCTGCTACTGCCGAGGCTTCCTCTTCGTGTGGCACTTGATTACTAGTAGCTTGCTCTTGTGGTGGCTCTTGGTTGGTGGGCGCCCGTTGGTATTGTTGGTATTGCTTGTGCAAAATCGTAGGGTGCGACGAATTGCACACAGCACATTCCAGCCTGTTTTTGCAATCCCTTGCAAAATGCGAAGACTTCTTCAGGCATGAGTAACAAAGTCCCTGGGACTTGCAAAATTGCAGACGTTCTCCGTATGGTTTGCCTCCAAGTCTGTTACAGCTGTCTAGCATGTGGGTTGATGTCTTGCAGTAAAGACAGTACTGTTCTGGTTTGACTGACACGTTGTCTGGCTGGTTTACATTTGCAGAAAAGCCACGCCTTTCATTTCTTGGCTTTGCATTCGTAGAGCTGGGTTCTGCCTTCCTTTGTGGCCCTTTAATATTCCCGTATACAGGATTTGAGAGCACTCGAGCCTCCTTGGACACAAAGGATACTGCATCGGCAAACTGAATGGACAGGCCCCTTTCCTCTTGTATGTAGTCTGCCCTTTGACGCCACTTCTCCCGTAGGCGGTATGGCAACTTGGACACCACCATCCGGATATTGTGGGAATGATTGATCTCATGGCATTGTCCTAGATCTCTTGCTGTGTTGAGCAACTCTGTCAGGCACAAAGAAAAACTGGTCAGTTTTTCTACCTCATCAGCCTTTATTTCCGGCCAGTCCTCTACCTTTCCTATAATGGCGTCTGTGATGCGATATTTATTTCCAAAGGCCTTTTCCAACATTTCTCTTGCCTTTGCGTATGCTGCCTCAACATTCACATTGCACATGCAGCTGCGCACCATGGTGTTTGCCTCACCTCTTGTGTATTGTTCGAGGTAGTAAAGCCTGTCTTTGGGATTGTTAGTCTTTTCTTCGACGCTATGTTGGAAGGCTCTCAGGAAGGCATTGTACTCCAGCGGATTACCATGAAATGGAGTAAGTGTTCTTTGTGGTAGGGAAGATCTCATGTGACACTCTACCAGCACCTTTGTCAGATCATTCTGCTGCCTCACTACCTCATTCTGCTGCATTAAGTAGGCAGTGAGATCAAATTTCTTCGTTGGAGTGTCTGGCGGAATGGCTGTACTTGTTTGATAATTCTCTACACTTGGTCTTCCATGTGTTTCTGCACGTCCTGGTGTAGCTGGAATATCACATTTAACCTCGTATTCTGGGCGAAGATCTTCTACAACCTGCCTTTGCTGACTTTCCGCCTCTATATTTTCAATGGCTGCAAGTCTGGCGTTTGTTGCAGCTATCTCAGTCTGTAGCTCAAGCTGCTCCCTCCTTCTCTGGATGAGCTGCATTTCATTGTCCAAATCATGTTTCATCTGTAAGGCTTCAGCCTTTATTCTTAGTTCTGCTTGCCTCGCAGCAGCTTCAATCCTAGCCTGTGACGCAGAACTTCTGGTACTACTCGCATTGCTGGTGACAGACTGAGCACGTGAATCCCTCCTTCTTGGTAAGAAGCTTGCAGTTGCCGGTCCAATATTTGACACACTGTCACTAGATTTCACGTCATCGTACCTTGTTGTTTCATACTCAGATTGTATCCATATCATGTCCGATGCCCGACTTTCTTCATGTGGAGTTGATCTTGTTTCTCCAGATATGCCAGTATGTGTAATTACATGCGTAGTTTGGTCTGGTTTTTCGTTCTGATTACTAGTACGGGCTTGGGCTGATGACAGCCATGCCAAATCATCATTGCTTTCCGCCATTGTAAGCTCATAATCTGCAAACCTTGCTCCAATGAAATCATAAACCAGCTACCATTTGTACTTCAAGTCATAAGTTCCACAAAACTGGGCTTCTATTTATCTTTCAATATAGTCTTAAAAGTACTTCATAAGTTCATTTTCAAGTTCTGCTAGTTTTCAACTGTTATAATGTCGATGGATCCCGACATCCAGCATGAGTTTCAACGCCTGGGTCTACACATCGCTCCATACACTCTTGCATCCATTTAATATAGCGCCATCTTCGTCTACGTTTTCATTCATAGTTCAATGTACATACCACACACATGTGACGTAAAATGACTGAGGTCTCGTGCACCGAAAGTTTGCATTATTTAAACGCCTTTATTTGCCACATCCGTGCCTCCAAATGAATTTGCACAGGTCCAACACATCCTTGATCTTGTGGTACAACACATTTCCATGGTAACAGTCTTCAAAACGTGATAAACAATGGTTAAACAGATAACTAGAGGTTGAAAACTAATATGCCTTTCCACTGGCCTCGAAACTCCGAAAACACTTTCTCTGAACTTTCTCTGTCTCGCCGTAGATGGCGTAGTTCCCTAAAACTGCCATTAACACATACTATGCTTATAAAAAGTTAAGTAGATCTACGGATATGCATAATTTTCCGCACCTGTCCGAAATGTGTTACATTATTAAATACATCATTTTTCCCCAAATGAATACATAGCTTACGAGTCTTCGATTTACACCATAACCGTGTATACATGGAAGTGTGTGTATACACAGTCATGTACAATTCTCATTCACAGTGAAAAAAAGGTACACGTGCAATAATGTTGTGATATTATTCCGTAACAATCTACATGTATTTAATATATGAAACGCACTTTCAGGTGAAGTTAAAATATTTACAGAAATGCGGTAAAGAATCTGATTTCATACTTATCTTAGTACAGTTTCAAAAGCAAAACATGAGATTACTCTACACATGAGTTTTCATGGCAATATCTTTGATAAATCATTATTATTGTCGATCTGGCCTATGTTCGCCTAATAAATAATTTGAAAACAATTTTAGGCCTATATAAAACCCATGGACAACCAATCAAATCAACACAAATGCCCTCCATCAGATAGATACAAAATATTAAATCACTACAGAACAGTATCATTATCGGGAATGGGGGTAATCAATATTTAAAAGAAACCTAAAGTCACCACTGAAATGTAGGTTGGTTCTCAATAATTAAAGTATGATTTTCAAAACTCGAGCCAAGCTCCAAAATCAAAGTTGAATTAGCATGGTGAAGCTTTGAAGAATAAATTGAACGAACAAAGCAAAATTTCTCATATAAACTCGTCTAGGTTTTTTAAAGGTTTTAGCCATGTATTTTTTATGAATATCTTTTCAGCTGCTATTTTTTCTCCCTAATTCCAGTACTACCAGTAACACACCCAAATATACTCATAATGCTCGAGATGATTACAGATATAAACAATAAAATCATCGGCATAAAAATAATGCAGAAAAAAAATATACACAATATTATACATTCTTAATTTCTAGGACTTACATTCTACATCCTATAAGGTTCATGAAAGGGAATATACGATTAAAAGTTTCAACGAAATTAACTTCTGCAAATAGATCTTTGAGAGCCAAAAACTTCTCGCCAATTAGATTGTTCCTAAATGATGATGTCATGCATGAGCGCGCAGCTAAAACTAAATCTTATTGAACTTATCAATGTGCTAATTATATTATAAATGTAGTCTATTGTTTTATGCCTTTGTTTGTCTCTACATAATAGGCAATAAAGTCTGTTTAAAGTTTACAACTTCAACTGGTTAGTGCTTTATTCTAGTGATCTCCATTCTGGTTGTCAAGACAGTACATAACACAAGAGGGCGCACTGCCACTCTAAACCATATATAACATCCTTCCTTCTTTAAGAAGTTAATACCTGTATATTATTTTGTCAACCTGAAATGCATGTATGAATGCCCATATCAGTACACATAAATCTAATTATAAATCCTCTGGAAATATCTGTGTTCATAGCAATAGTATCATAATAAATCAACTTCAGCATGGATGCATAATTACACTTGAGTGGTTTTGTTGTTCTTTTGAGACAATACATATGAGCTTAAATTCTGTTTTCTCTCGATTAGTCCTTTGAAACACTGGCTTAGATTATGTATCATCTTCATCAAATTTCAAATAGATCAAAAATCAAATACTTTTGTTTTGATTTGTCTAAACAACACCAACCAATCAATATAAACAACATACTAACTTTCTTTCTTGTTAATTAACAGGTGACTTTCCTGTATAAATAATTAACTTTCTCTTAATGAAACAAATATATAGTTGTCTGTCTACATCTATATAAAGTAGTTACACATAATGTTTATTTAATGATAAACAACAAAATCTTTCATGTGAGCTGGTGGATGGCGAGCTCTGGTACTACGGCGAGCTGGTCTTGGTGGTTCTTGAGTCTCTTCAGCGAGCTGGGGTTCGCGAATATCATTATTTGCTTCGCGACGAGGAGACTTCGCTACGTGATCTGGAGAATTTGTGTCGCTACGCTTCGCTTCGGATGTTGATGGCTCTGGTTGTTCGCGAGTTACGCTAGTAGGCGTGGAGAATATATCTGACTGGTCACTGAATGTGCTACTACATGTGCGCAAGTGCTTCCTGTTTCGTCGAACTATATTGCCATTCTCTGACCTGACTAGATATGATCTGGAATCAACTTGTTTCTCTACTCTCGCTTTGTGCCATCGCTTACTCTGTGCGTTAGACTGCGGCTGAACACGAACAATATCTCCGCGTTTCAATGGTGGTAGCTCTTTCGTGCTCTTATCGTAGTACTGCTTTTGCTTCTTCTGCTTTTCCGCTTTCTTTGCGACAACTCTATTTTGTGTGCGAGGAATCAGAAGCTTGGACGCGGTTGGTACAAGAGTGCGAGTGCGACGACCGTACAGGCGTTGAGCTGGCGAGCTATCAAGTCCTGCTGTGGGTGTGTTACGCCAATTTAGAAGAGCTAGCTGAAAATCTTCTTGAGCTTCAGTTGTCTTACGTAAGAGACCCTTCGCAATCTTGACGGCACTCTCCGCTTTCCCATTGCTCTTGGGATAATGTGGAGAACTCGTGATGTGCTCAATCTCATACTCCTGCATGAAGGTCGCGAAATCTTGAGAGTTAAATGGGGGACCATTGTCCGACATAATGGTTTCTGGGATACCGTGACATGCAAAAATGCTCTTTAGTCGCCTGACGACTGCTCTGGTATCTTTCTTGTGTGGCAGAGGAAGAACTTCGAAGTAGTCTGAGAAGTAGTCCACAACACAAACATAGTTCTTGCTGTTCAACTCGAATAAGTCTATACCGAGTTTCTGCCACGGACGTTTCGGCAAGTCATGATTGATCAGAGGTTCACTTCTTTGCTTCGGAGCAAAGGTTGCACAGACTTCACAGTGTGAGAGATAGTCTGTAAGATCGCTTGTCATCCCTGGCCAAAATACACATTCTCTGGCCCTTGCGAGTGTGGCCTGTATTCCTGTGTGTGCGCTATGAAGTCGCTGTTTCACACGAGGTCTCACTTTGACAGGAATTACACAACGCTGTCCGCGGAAGATTATACCCTCATCATACGTTAGTTCATCACGGATGTCAAAGTATGGAGAAGTCCCAGGTGGCAGACGAGACTTGTCTTCGGGCCACCCCTCAAGGATCAGTCCCTTTA
Source organism: Strongylocentrotus droebachiensis (assembly GCA_035222895.1). Taxonomy (NCBI): domain Eukaryota; kingdom Metazoa; phylum Echinodermata; class Echinoidea; order Camarodonta; family Strongylocentrotidae; genus Strongylocentrotus; species Strongylocentrotus droebachiensis. The sequence continues at coordinate 9,634 of JAVYIG010017699.1, read as the reverse complement.
CCGCTTGTAGGCTTTCATCCTGTTGCGTTTCAATCCTGATGAGCGCTAACGTCTTCTGCGACACCGCTAAGTCCTCAAGCATGTGAATGCTTTCAACTTCTTTCTCTGTCGGCGATTGCTCGGAGTTCGGTAAGTATGCTCGCGACAGGGTGTCCGCTAGGTACATCTCTCTACCCGGCTTGTAGAAGATCTCTACATTGTACTGTTGCATTCGCAATAGTAATCTTTGCAGTCTCTTTGGCGTAGAAGCCAACGGTTTACGCGTTATTGTAACTAACGGTTTGTGGTCTGTCCAAAGGATCACCTTTCTACCGTACACGTACTGATGGTTTCTTTCAAGTCCGAAAACTTGCGCAAGAAGTTCCTTCTCTATCTGAGAATATCTAGTTTCGGCCTCAGTCAACGCTCTACTTGAGTATGTCACCGGTTGGTCATTCTGAGTCAACACGAAACCCAGGCCCTTTTCTGAGGCATCACCTTGACCCTCTACCGGCAACTGCTGATCAAAGTATCGGAGAACCGGTGCTTCTGTAACAAGTCCTTTGATCGCGATGAACGCTCTAGACTGTTCTTCTCCCCAGTTCCAGGGAGTGTCCTTGTGGGTCAACCTACGTAACGGTTCGCTGAGCCCCGACAATGATGGCAAGAACTTTGCTAAGTATTGAACCATTCCCACAAATCGCTGGATTCCAGGTATATCTACTGGCTGTGGCATGTCAACGAGAGCTGCGACTTTGCTAGGATCGGGCCGAACACCTTCCTTGGTCAGTCGGTGACCAATGAACTGCACCTCCTTACATTTGTACTCAAGCTTGCTAGAATTCAGCTTGATGTCTCGCTCGCGACATCGGCGAAGGAAACTAGTCATGTTACGATCATGGTCTATGCAGGCCTCTGCATGTGTCTCACCTTGTCCAGTTATGAGAATGTCATCTGCTATGACGAATACTCCTGGTAGGCCTTCAAGGCACTGATCTAGGCGCTTCTGGAAGAGCTCAGGCGAAGGTGATAGACCAAAGGGTAAGCGAAGATACCTATATCTACCCCAAGGTGTCTGAAATGTTGTAAGCTTGGATGATTCTGCGTCCAACTTACACTGTAGAAAACCTTCCTTCAAGTCGGCCTTGCTGAAGACTTTCACATTCGCTAACTGTGGTAGGACATCATCAATCGTTGACAATGGGTAATGCTCACGCTTCAACGACCTATTAAGATGTTGCGGATCGATGCATACTCTCAATTTACCACTTGGTTTCCTAGCTACTACAAGACTAGATACCCAATCACTAGGATCTTCTACCTTCTCAATCACCTGCAGCTTTTCAAGCCTACACAACTCTTCTTTCAAATCTTCTTTAATTGAAAGAGGTACCCTTCTAGGGGGCATCACTACTGGCTTTGCCTCAGCCTCTAAGGTCAAATGAACTACTCCTGGCATGTTACCCAACCCTGTAAATACATCCTTGTATGGGATCAGAATATCATCATTAGCTACTGCATGAACAACTTCAATGTTTTCATACTGTACTTTGATCAACTTCATCTGCTGGCCTGTACTAGCTCCCAACAGTGGTCTTGTGACTTCACCCTTCACAACAACAAATGGAACTAAGTACCTCTTGTTATTCTTTACATTCCTAAGATGCAACTTGCATTTCCCTGCAACTGGTACTGTTCCTTGACCATACACAATCAGAACCTGATTTGTACTAGTTAACTCTGTCCCAGATGGAACATCTTCTAGATGGATAACATTACATGTCGCTCCACAATCAATCTGCATACCAATCTCGTCTTCGTCATTGATTCTAAACTTTGCAATGATCTTTTTCTGATAATTTGGACTCTTACTATCAGCAGATACCTGAAATGCTTCATCTGTGCCTATCAGAGAAACATATACACACTCTTGTTCAGAATCTTCATCCTCTTCAATTGTCTCTACTCTGTGAGCCTTGTTCTTATTCTGTCTACATTTCACAGCGAAATGATTTTCTCTTTTGCACAGCTTACACTTTTGGCCATAAGCTGGGCATTTGGATTTGTCTTTTTCATGCTGCCTACCACAGAAACCACAATTGATCAATTTAGGAGCTAGCTTCTTGCCCTTACCCCCACTATGCTTCCAAACCTTTGGTTTATGGGACACTGCATAGGCAGATACTGGTTCCTGCATGGCTTTGCTCTGAGCTTTGGACGACTCCATAGCTCTGCAGATATCCAAACAACTAGACAGAGTAAGATTTGGCTCTTGCAAAAGACGTTTTCTGGTATTATCGTCTCTAATCCCTAGAACGATTCGATCTCTGATGAGGTCATCAGTTAGAGTACCAAACTCACAAGTACTTGCAAGAGACCTTAACCTCACATAATAATTCTCAACTGACTCATCAGTATTCTGAACACACTTATTGAACTGATATCTTTCAAAAGTAATGTTTGTTTTCCCGACACAATATTCAGACCAGAGTTTTCTTATGCATTTATAACTCTTTCTTTCCTCCTCATTTCTGAAAGGGAGGCCTTGTTGAATCTCCAATGCATCAGTTCCTAGTGCCGTTATGAAATGTGCCACACGAATTTTATCACTTTCGTGTTCTAACCCAGTTATGACCTCATAACTGTCCCACATCTGGGTGAAAATACCCCAGTTTTTCTTCATATCCCCTTTTACCGAAAGAGGTCTTGGGAGTGGCACATTTGTTCTACTTGTACTGCCCGGCCTATTTCTGGTCCTAACACTATCATTATCAGTATTGTTATCACTCAAAACCTGACCCTGGTTAGTCCCAGTTTCATTTACTCCTTCTGACTCTTCACTTCCCCTCTGGGGAGGATCTTGTACTGCCTCAGTGTTAGACATGTTTATCTCAACCGCCTATACAATTACACTTACACTACAGTAACAAATCAGCAAATTCTAATACGGAGTAAACTATACTGCTAAACCACTGAATGAACCAGACTGATTGGACTTATTGAGTATTAATTCCGATATTAATGCACTCTTTCCATAAATCCACACCATTTCATTCCAAACAATGCATACGTAAAACAACCAAAATAACTAAACATCGTAATTATTATTGATAGTTCACATTACATCGACTGACGAGTCAAGTCTATTGCGACAATGTTCATAACTCATATTCACCGCTGCTCAACGACGTCGCGTTTATGGATGCTATGCTACGAACCATTCGCTAATCTGTCCACTGTGCGACGACTTCGCGTGTACTCGGTTGCTGCAAACTTGCTCGGAACGTGAACAGTTCGACTCTGTAAATTATTCTTCCTGGCTGTACGCCGATTTCAGGAATGAGTCCATGGTCACTACACTTCTGTCACCATGTTTTATGCCTTTGTTTGTCTCTACATAATAGGCAATAAAGTCTGTTTAAAGTTTACAACTTCAACTGGTTAGTGCTTTATTCTAGTGATCTCCATTCTGGTTGTCAAGACAGTACATAACACAAGAGGGCGCACTGCCACTCTAAACCATATATAACATCTATAATAATTATTTTCGCAGTTCATTCTTATACATGAATTATGAGACATTGCATCAGCGCAGTTTTTAATACAACATACATCCGGTATATTTTATTACACTTCTTCCTTGTATCCCTGGTTTGATTAGTCACAAGGACGTCGACTATGTCCAGCCCCTCAGATACATCATCAACGACAATATTACCTTGAAATACAAAATTTATTGCATCTTGATAACCTTTCACATTATTTTATATGCAATATATTCCTTGTCAAAGGCACGATGTGATATTAATTTATACTCGGCAAGATTCAAAGTCAATAAACTAGATAATAATACTTCCTTTTTTTCTAATAACTTTCTACTTTTAATCTCTAACCATTTCCCCCCGTTTACGTGCCTATTAATTAGTTGTCAATTAGGTCGAGTTGTTTGAAAAAGAAACTTCCTATATGGCATGCCACTTGTCCATGATTCAAAAGCATACAGCCATGTCAGAAGTTCTATTGACTTACATAACTTAAGCTTTGGCGAGGGTTAGTCCTGTAAGGGGCGGCGATCCCGGGGGAACGGGGGCACGTCCCCCCTCATTTTTGTTTAAGGAGGAAACGTTCCCCCGGAAAATTTGAAAAAGTGCCCCCACCCCCCCCCCCCAAAAAAAAAAAGGACATCAAAGACCGCAACACGCTTTCAGGCTCTGGACGGCCAAAGAGAGCAGGGTTTAGACTAATAAAAATGCAAACATCTGCTCGCTCGGTCGCTACGCTCCCTTGCATATAATATCCTTCAAAATGTACAAGTAAATATTGTTGAAAATCTCGCATTTCGTCCCAACCCCCCGACTAGTCATGAAAAGAAATCACCGCCCCTGAGTCCCGTCCTACTCCAAATCAAACACACTCTGCAGGGGGGGGGGGGGGTATATTTATGCTGCCAAGGATGTTCCAATCACTGTTAGGGAGTCAGGGAGTCGTTAAAACATGTTGGTAACCTGTAACTCGGGCCTTGTACAGGTCTGCTGTATATTAATATATTACGACCCGTTATAATCACTCCATCTCATAAGAGGTGTAGTCAGAACCAACTAGTGCATTTAAGTAACCGAGAATGGCAAGTTCTGTATAAATCGTTTCTAAACGTAATGTCAGGTGACAGCATTATATCACCCGTCCCAATTTTTGCAGCACATTCTTAATTTTCCTGCATGTAATCTTGATAATACGCTGCCTAATGATGCCTATAGTCACATTTTGTTGTAAAGTTCATATTCACATGTTATGCATCCGATGACGCTTTTAGTTTGCTCATGCATTGTTAAAACTCTACTCGAGTACCGAATACACAAATCGGTAGTGTAAACATGGTGGTTGAGTAGAGGCTGAATTACATCCTATGTCATTCCCTATGCATGATGTACTTGCATTCGTATTGCACTTCAGTGGTACTGGTAAAGATACACACAGTCGTTTAAATATAGCAGTTGCAATCGTTTTTACTAATTGCGATTCTTTTCTCCAACTGAATTCTTTAATTTGTCGGCTGGTATAACTACGCTCTTTATTAGGTCTACTTCTGTGACATCATCGTTGCTCCCTCAAAGCACATGAAGTCATTCACACGAGAGTCTTTCTTTCTCCCTCTCGCTTCTCATGAAAAAAGAAGTACTCCAGCATAGCGTTGATAATGATTGGACGAGGAACTTTGTTCTGTTCACTTTGCTTGTTTGCTTATGATGTGTTCCCGGGAACAAGGTTACGGGTAGATGCTGTACTTCCATTCTTAGATCGCAGCTCACAATCCTGGTCGCCAATCTGCTGCTGTTTCTTCTTCCCTACTCGCCTGCTTGAATGAGAAGAAAATAATGTTTAATGATGAATGGTTGGGGAATGACTTGAGAGATAGACCAGGAAGATGGGAGGGATACTCCGTACAATAGAGGTAGATGATTTATATAGGCGTTGTCTCATGTGTCTGCTTCGTTCAAGAGAAAAACTGAAATGATTGTTATACGGTTGAACTGGATTACATGAGAGATTCAACTTGCAATGTGTGTATTCAATTCTATATATTTATCTCAAGTATTCCCTAATATATACATGTATAATACACATGCATGTCAACGACAATATCATATGGCGAAATAGGAAGGATAATGTTCTTGAAATTTGGACAATAAGTTGATATCATTACCTAACGATACATTTAAAGTAATTACAGAATAACAATAATTATTATATAACTGAATTTCCTCACAGTCTCAAAGAATCAAATAAATCTGTTTTTAAAACGCCCAAAGTATTATCCATTTAGTAACAGTGCATTATTGTAATCATAACAGGAAAACGGATTCTACTTCAATGAGAGATGTAATCATATAGATTTATGAATATTATTATTATCATTATTGTTGCTGTTATTATTATTTATTCATATTGTAATCATCATTATCATAATTATTATTATTATTATTATTATTATTATCATTATCATTAATATTAGTATTGTTGTTATCAGTAGTATTGTCATATTATTATTATTATTGTTATTATAATTATAATCATTAATATTGACTGCTGCCATCCCGGAAGACAACATCGATACCTCTAGAAAATGCCTCCCCCCCCCCCATGGCCCACCCCTTCCCCCTTCCGCTACCTGAGAAGGTACATGTATTTGTTGGAAGGCGGTCGTCTAGGAGATAGGGGATCGAGTTTAGTTGCTCTGGCGGTAGTTGTCCATTATTATTTTTGGATTAGACTTCGCCTTTAACCCTATCTTAACTGGGCTATTTCAGACCAGGTTTTTACTGGGGGGGGGGGGGGTCAATTTGACCCCCCCCCTAAGATCTCAGCTGTTTCACCGCCGATCGCCTCGAAAATTTGCATGCATGTCAAGTGAAGTGTATAGAATACTATGGTAATTTCAAATTTTTGAAAAATTCACTCATTTGCATATTTATGGTAATTTATGCAAATAAGGTCATCAAATTCACATTTCTGCCCATAAATCATAGATTATTCATGTTTACGTATTCTTTTTCACTACATATATTTATTAGACCATTTGGAATAATAATACAACACAAAAAATTGAAAGAGCCAGGTTATTCCTTCTGTTATCTCTTGTTTTTAAAATTTCTTATGTATTTCATTGTTTTTTTAACTTATGTATTTTATTGTTTTTGTTGTTTTATTTCATTTATAACTACAATTCAACTATTTTTACCCCAAAACAAACATCTAAACTTTAAACAAGACTGAATAACCAATGTTTTATCTATTTTTAGGAAAAATGACTTTTACATATGTTTTGTACACAAATCACGAAAATGAGCGATTTTCGGGCTGACATGCAAAGACAAAAGGTCACGTGACCTTGTAACCGTAGGTCCGATTTTCGAAAAAATTGTTTTAAAAGATGCGTAAGACTCGAAAGTAAAAAGTCATGAAAGGAAAATTTTATATCTCCCGCGGTTTCGGAGTCGTCGCGAAATTTCTACAGGGGGGGGGGGGGGTCAAATTGACCCCCCCAGTTAACATAGGGTTAACAGGGGCAAGATCAGGCCATGCCTCATATTATATTTAAATCCCACGTAGTGACTTACCTGTATACCATGTATGTCATGAACGATCCTAGTAAGCATACGGACATACAGACAATCAAGATTATTATCCATGTAGGAAATGCTGTGTGAAAGACACAAAAATTGAATATACTAAGATATGGTTTTCATGAAGAATTAATAGTTTTTATGATAGAGCATTTCAGAATAAAGGCTTATTTCAAACTGCATTTTAATGCCTATTTCATTCATCTATATTTTCTTCTTACATGGATATGTCTGATATAATTTGACATGGCTTAGATTCTTGAATAGACTTCCAAATTTGCTCTTCTGGTCCTGACCGTCACAGAGTAATAAGGACGTGTTTTCCGCTCCTCCTCCTCTTCTCTTTTACGGAATTACGAAATTGCACACAGTCATGATTATACTAACAAGAGGCCCCGTCAGCGTTCAGCGCTCGAGCCAGGGAAAACGCCAGGGCAGTGGCGGATCCAGGATTTGTCGATAAGAGGGGGGGGGGGGGGGGGGGGGGGGGGGGCTAAAATTTGAAATCGCGCCGACAAATATTTCGCTTTGTGGGGGGGGGGGGGTAGTGAGCATAATATGTTTTGTTTTTGGAAATTTTGAAATCGCGCAGGCCGTTATTTTCGCTCAGTGGTGGGGGGTAGTGTGAGCACTAACTTAACAAATTTATATACAACATTTTGTTGTTGTTGTTATTATTATTTTTAATTAAAAATAAATAAATAAATAAATCTAGGTGGAGGGGCCCGGTCCCGTCGCCCCCCCCCCCCCCCCCCCCTCGTGGATCCACACCAGCGCCAGGGCCCGGAGCTAGACCTTATTCTACCCTTTATACAACAAATTCTGGACGCACAAAATAATGGACAAACTTGGTGAACATTTCTTGGCCTAGAGTAGAAGCACTAATGGAATGGAACAACTAGAGAACAAGGTATCAGAGATTCAGAGGTTTTCACTTCGGTTAACTACGATACTGCAAATATCAACAACCTGAGAGAGGGAGGGAGAGAAAGAGAGGGGGAGGGAGAGAGGGAGGGAAGGGAGAGGTAGGAGGAGAGAGGGAGAGAGAGAAATCAAGAGAGAGGCAGTGAGAGAGAGAGAGAGGGAGAGAGAGAGAGGGGGCGGAGGGAGGGAGGAAGAGAGAGAGAGAGAGAGAGAGAGAGAATGAGAGAGAGATAGAGAGAGAGTTTGTGTGTGTGTCAGGGTTGTCGAGAGATAACAGTGAAAATGTCTTGATAAACCACCATATCAAATAGAGTTCTGACTAAATTTAAAATTTGCAAATTTTCCAGAAACGGTTTATTATTTTTCATTTGAACAATAATATTACGTCGAATATGCATTCCATCCAGAAACAGTTTCATGCTCCTAGCTTATTACTATATTAGTGGGGGCTGATAGAGATATTTTGGTGCAGATTCTTCTAAAAGCACTAAATTTGCCCCAGAGGTAGATTATACCATACTATTACGATTTCTGCCGGACGCCAAGTAGGGCGCTCTCCGGGACTGCCATATTGGGAAAATCCAAAATGGCTGCCATCTGAGTTAAAGGTCAGCTTGTATGATAATAGTTTATATATTTATAGGGTTTTGGGGGTCAGTGAATCTGATTATAATGTTCTTTCATTGATTTGAGGTCTCCTTGAGGCTGCCTTACTGGTCATATTAGTCAAATCTAAATGGCCGCCATCTGATAGTTACAGGTCATGTGTAGTTTCGAAAGGAAATGGGCAAGTATGATAAAAGTTTATATATCATGGGGGTTTTCGGGGTCAGAGAATCTGATTATGATGTGCTTGTATCGATTTGAGGTCTCCTTGAGGCTGTCATTCTGGTCATATTGGCCAAATAAAAAATGGCCGCCATCCGAGTTAAAGGTCAAGCGTAGTTTCAAAAGGAAAGGACCAGTATGGTAAAAGTTGATGAATTCATGGGGTTTCCGGGGTCGGATAATCTGATTATGATGTTCTTTTATCAATAAGCGAGTTCGTAATTGCACACTGCGCATGCGCCAAAATCGGGAACGAACTTTAACAAAGGTCACATGAACATAAAGAGAGCTGAGAGGGGAACTGTATTTTGTTTGTGGAGGGCTTGCCTTTGTGAATGATCACATCTGACACATCAGTCATCGAAAATCATTTCTGAATGTCGGAATTGGTTCTTTATAGTAAACTTTACTTGGAATCTCTGGTCATCGGTAAATTATTATCGGCATTATCGTGATCGAAGTCCGCAGGGACTCGAATCCACGGACACTTTTTACCTTGAAAAACCTTTCTCAACTTCCAAAAGTGTATCCACCAAAGCGCGCTTTTAATGGATTATTACTTTATTAAGTCAAGCCAATTTATCTAGTAAGCTTATTAAAGTCATTCACTATTTAAAATAAAGCAAACAATAAATTAAATTTATTTAGTCAAGCATTGATTAGGCTGAATAAATGAATATTATATTTATTAATTTCACATTGCCTTTAACGATTATTGAAGACGAAATATAACTTTCATTAGATTTTGTTTTAAATGATATTACTGATTTATTTAGTCA